>JAUUDY010517998.1:0-10548 GCA_032361765.1 Panulirus inflatus | reverse complement strand
TTTCCTGGCGCTATCTCTGAAACATAGGGTTGCAATGCTGTTTCCTGTTGGGTGGGGTATCCTCTCTCCCCAGTTACCTTGCTGAAGGCGGGTGGATGCTATTTCCTGTGTGGCGGGGTAGCGACAGGAGTGGATGAAGGCAAGCAATGCTGAAGTAGTTAACGAGATACTGAGGAATGGAAACGAAGCTGCTGTTTAGAAGGTGTTCATGGAAGCATGAACAGGTAGCCATGTTCCTGATGAAGATATGAGAAGAATATGTAGTCGGAGGAAATACGAAATTATTAGTATGCAACTCCAGGACCTCATATATAGGGCTCCTGCAGCTTGAAGGCAAAACTCTATGCAGGAGCAGGGAAATTATGGAATCGGTTAGGGTGAGAAGGTCCTCGACGAGACTATACTTCTTTATGTCTATCAATAATGATACAGCCTCAGAGGTGACTTTTCTCTTGAGCTGTAACCTCATGTAGAGCGTTATGGCAGATAATATGCTACTATGATGAATCTATACAGCAGCACACTTGAAAGCTGTAGAAGAAATGGATACATGTAGAGAGAATCGATTAAAGCAAGGGATTTTTCTGAGGTGGTTGGAATGGACATGTTGGCCTCTGGAAGCAACGTTGTGTGCTTATATAATTATGGAAGTACACTCAATGTTATGTTTTAAAACCTTGCGTATGCATTGAGGACAATTGATTTGAAAGACAGTATGTATCTGATTCACTCAGTGGAACTGAGAGATGATCTAAAGATGACAGATCGACTTAATCATGAATTGAAAGCTCCAATGTCTATGGATTTTAACAGAAAGGACTACGACCTATCACTTTCTAAAATTTTGTGTATAATCTTATGACTTTAGAAATATCCATAGTTTGACTTTTAATATGATTATAATTTCTGAAAAGTTCCAATATCAAATCATGATATTTTTCAATTATGCATAACAAAATTTAGTTGTGTAGTGTATAGTAATGGCGGCCCCCTTGGTTGACATTCTTGGAAGGTTTTAGTGGGAATGGTTTTGGCTAAAAAACAATAGTTTATCTTTCTGTGCTTCCCCAGTTGATGTATGAGACATAAGATGGGCAAGATCAGGCAGCGTCGACAGCGTGGTGCTCGCTATGACCCAACAGGATTATCAAATAATGGCGTTCTTGCAAGAGAAGAGGGAGAGGAGCCAATCCGTGCCAGCAGTCCAGCCGCTGGAATCAGGTTAATACAGGAAAAGGTATGCTGACACACTTGAAGTGAAAGTTTATTTAGGTTAAATATAGATTTCAAAAAAATTACCATCATTATATTAGTTTATCTTATTATGTCTGTAATAATAGTCATAGTAAAAGCGTGTTGATTAAGTCTGCTGAAGATTATGTGTGTATGATTTATAGTGAAATCAAGTTGTTATAGGTATTTATTGACGAAAAGACGTGCTTTGTTGATATTCAATAAGTTCCATACACTGTACCATTTTCCCTGGATTCCATGCTTAACCATATGTTTCTTACTTTATTTAAAGGCTTTGTGAAACATATTTAAGGCTTTAGTTTTAGGCATAGAATGATATTGACATATATAAGAAAATAATCAAGAAACAAGTGAAAATGGCCTCATTATACTCAGGTAGAAATAACAAACCTTCTGTGAGAGCATATTATTAAGATGATAGATAGTAAGTGCAACACAGACTGTTAATGGCAAGCTTTGCCTGGCTGCACTTCTTTTTCCTTTTGATAACAGACCCCACCTCCTATGGTTGGCTGACACTTCACCTCCTACTGATAGTTCATCCCCTAAGTAAGGTTTGATAAGGTTAGTTTAGAATTACCTGTGTTGGGTTATGTTTGTTTCAGGGTAGGCGGTGTCTATAAATGGGGACAAACTGTCAGTAGAGGTTGAGGTGTTGGTAAATACTAGGGGGCAAACTGTCAATAGGGGCCGAAATATCTGTCAGCCCTTGCTCTAGTTGCCATATATATGATTAACTTTATCCCACATTCCTCCATTATTCCTGGAAATTTGTATATAATTTTTATATGATATCTAATGTGTAGTTTTTAGTGAAGTTTGTGTTCAAAAAGATCCTAAAATGATATTATAAATGTCATAGCCATCCTGTATATATTCAAACTAAGGAGATAATTCAAAACATCAGTCATTAACTGACTAGGACCCCTCAAAATGGACAGCATTGAGGGAGATGGGGAAATGTAGGGTAGGATATATAAAAAGAAAATGGTAGAATTACTGGTTATCCCTAGATATTGGGTGATTTTGAGTTGCATTGGTAGTGTAGTCTTTAGAGAATAGAGATGGAGTATAGATTGGAGCATTAGATTATATTAACTGCCAATCCACCATATGGGTTGGGTCAGTTAAGCCCCACCTTCAATGGGTGGTTGTGCCTTTATCTCATTTCTTATTTTTCTAACAGTTAAAGATATTTAGTGTGATTAACTATGGTATTAAGTTCTTTTATGAAATATTTTTCTATAGTTAATGTGATTAAATATGGTATTAGGTTCTTTTATGAGTTTTTTCTAATGTGCTGTGTACTTTGTATGTGCTTGAAATATGTTTTGGGAAAGTTAGGTAACAAGGGATTCAAAGCCTTAAGAGAAGTTCAGTATTTCTCTTTCATCTTCTTAACATTGACAGTGAGAAATGTATTCTAGCTCTCTAGTGCAGTGGTGGAAGAACGTGTCAGTGGTCTCAATACCCTTGCTGCGCTTGCTTTAGATGAACAAACTCCATCTGTAATCGTAAGCAATATGTTGGTGGGAAAAGTGGCAACACTCTTGAAAGACCCTAGTACAGAAGTCAGATTAGTAGCAGCAGGAGCCCTCAGGTAAGTCTGATTTTAGAACTAAATGGATTTTGTTGTATCCACAAGAATTTTCTCCTGATTATTGGATGCAGCTATGAAATATTCATAAGCCATCATATAATAATCTGTGCTTATTCTAACATTGAATGAAAGCTTCTTTGCTTGGAATGTAATATGAGATATACGTGCTCTTGTTGATGATTTTTGTTTTACTTCAGAAACATAAGTGCTGGTGGGTCAGATGAAGTTGTTGAAGCAATGGTGCAACAAGATGTCTTGGCTCCCTTGGCTGAATTGTTTCAGGAATACTTGGAAACTTGGTCCCCTTCAACCACAGACCTTGGGGAACCTGCTGCCAGAGATGTTGATCCTATGACTAACACTCTTGTGCATGCTACACATCTTCTGTGGAATCTTTGGTAAGTTGTATGAAAAAAGGAATAAAGTAACTAATAAAGACGTTTGATGAAAGGATTCTAGTATTTTGTGAAGTAAAAATGATGAATGTCAGAATTCAAATGATAACCTCTGCAGCTTTACTTTTTTATATATTAAGAGAAATTCAGTTGTTACCTCTAGCAGCAGTATTTTTTTTATTATTGTTATTGTGTGGGGATAGGGGAGAAAGAATACTCCCCACTTGTCTCCTGCATCTGATAGAAGGGGACTAAGAGGGATTAGAGCAAGGGGCTGGAAATCCACCACTCCTGTATTGTTACATTCCATGAAAAGAAATGAGGAAGGAGCAACAGTAAGGTTTTTCACAGAATGCTTAGGAATCTATTCTTGACGCTGCCTCACTCAAACAAAAAATAGAAATGTGTGAAGGAAAGTTTTGTGTTGAGTGTGTAGTACAATATTTAACTATGACAGGAGTTGGTTTAGGAAAGTTTCCAATTAGAGTGATGTAGGTGTAAGATTGATAGTAGGGTAAGAGCATGAACAAGACATGATTTGGCTAGCATGATTAGGAATATGAGAAAAAGGTTTGGCAGGATTGTGAAGGGTAGATAGAAGCAGTGTTTGGAATTGATTGATGAATGAGTTCATGATTATCAGAAATGAGACTGAAAAGGATGTGAAAGAGTTATAAGGATGTGATAAGGGTTAGAATGATAGTGGGATTCAAACATGTAGACGAATGAAACAACGTAAAGAGAATCATGTATGTATGTGAGACTGAAGTGTATGACTCACTCAAGAAGGATGAAATGACTTTAATGATGGGTGACATGATTATGGAAGTTGAAAAGGATAAAAGTGAGGGCAGCTCTAGAGGCAGATGAACTGTAAAGGAGAGAAGTGGCTTTGGAAAGAATCGCCTAGAATTATGTATACAGTGTATCCCATATTTGAGAAATTAGTGCTTCTTAACATAATGATTTCTTCTGATTTTACTCTTAAGTTTCGATAGCATTGTTATAAATAGCCTATTCATCATTTCCCCTACACCAGTAAGGAGGCAAGTGCTATTTCTTGTGCTTTTAGGATTAATTAATAACCCTAAACTAAGCCCTGTTCTTGCTCGTAGAACCATCATCCATTGCCATTTTACCACACCTTACACAGTTAAGCAATCAAAAAAGTCATGCCCACCAATCTGAACTGTTTTCAGTTTATTTTGTGCCTGAAAGATTTTATGATGTACATTTTATCAGTCTAGAGAGACCAATAGGTTATTCTTATCTATGAGTAGTTAAGACATTGCCTGAAGCAGCACTGGCATGTAGCTGTGTAAGTAAACATGTATGTGTTTTAAGTAGTCTTATATTTATTTATATGCTATCACACTAAAAAAAGCTCTCATTTCCAGTGAATGCAGTGAAGAGGCCTTGAGTGTATTTAATCGTGAAGGATTGGTTCATATTCTGCTTCGTCATTTAGAGCCTTCTGTCTGGGGTCATACCCTGGCTTTAGCAGTAGCAGAATGCCTTCTGTGTGTATCTGAAAACAATCCTAATGCAGCTTCTGTACTCCTTCCATTAGCAGACTCCTTGGTATCTTTTGTATCTCGTCCTGCAGACTCTGCAGCTGATCTCCGATTTGCCACCACAATTGCAGGTACATGTTATTTTTGTCATTGCTGGCTGATGTCAAGGAATGCTGCCTATTTTGTCATAGGGTTGCTTGAATAGACTTGTGGACTTATGTTATATATTTGGTGATTTTAGTATGTTATATATTTAGTGATTTTAGGTATTTGCAAACTTTGGTTATTAGCCTTACATTTAATGCTGTCTTTCTGGTAATGTATTCTGTAAGTCGGTATTTCAGACAACTTGATGACAGCCTGGAATTACGCAGTAAACTATATTCATGCTTCTTAATTAGATATACTTTTGTATTGTGATGTTGCATCTGGCAGCTTAGTGAGAAGCTTAAAAAATCCTGATGGACACATGAAATTCTAAGATATCATCAGTTGTATTTCTCTCCACATTTGAAAGTCTTTCATATCATTGCTTTGATTGATGCTTTGAGACAACCATTAAGGCTCAGATGGTTGACTGGATATTCAAAGGAGAAAGATATAATGGCATGTCAGATGAGTGGTTAGAATTGTAGTAACTATCAGCAAAAGGCAGTTTTCTTATTGTGAGGATGCCCAGCTTCTCGCTTCATATTTTATGTGGCTGTGGTCTGATGCTGAAGTCAGTATGTACATCCCCAAGGGGATTGGTGGAGGAGGATGTGCTTTAGATACCTGTGAGTGAATATGGAAGCAGATAGAACAAAGGGAACTGAAGTGAGCCACAGGATGAGTGAGAGAGGTCGGGGCTTGGTCCTGAACACATTGAGAAGTGTGTGGAAGAGATGTCATTGTCAGTAGGAGCTTAAATGGATATATTTGATTTGATTGTGTAATAGAACCAGCATTGTTGTATGGGTGTGAGGCATGGCCCCAAGATGAAAAAGTATGGAAGAGGCTGAATGTTTTGGAAATGAAAAGTTTAAGAACAGTGTTAGTGTGAGGGGGGCTCAATTGAATAAGAATTGATAGGGTACAAGAGAGATGTGGTAGTAAAATGAGCATGTATGAGAGAACTGTAGAGAGTGTACTAAAATTGTTTGGATATATGGAGAGACTGACTTGAGGGTATACATGTTGAAGTGAAGGGAACAAGGAGAAGGGGTAAACCGAGGAGGAAGTGGAAGGACGAAGTGAAAAATCTTTGAATCATTGGGGCCTAAAAATGCAGTATGGTGTGAAATATGTGTAGGATAGACGGATTTTGACTGATATGGTATACAGGCAATGACATGAACCAGAGCACGGGAAGTGGACAGGTAAAACCACAGAAAGGTTCATGGGGCTTGGCAATGGGTTGGGGGACTATGGTTTTGGTGCATTATGCATGACAGCTAGAGAGTGAATTTGGGTGAATGAGGTCATTTCTTAATTTGTTTGTGGTGCTAATGCAGGAAATGACAAACATATATGAAAAAATTTCAGAATTAACATTTTTCATATTTTCAATCTGAATCAACATGCCTAGGACAAATACTGATAGCCCAGAGTCCCTAATACGTCCTAATGTAAACTCAGAAACATGTTTTAGACTCATTTTTTTATTATTTTCAGGTCTGCTTTTAAACATCAACTATTGTACAGCTAGTGGCAACAACTTCCAACTAGTTCTGAGAGTATTATCTACAGTTCTAGAGAAACATACTCTGCCTTTGGTCATTCATTATGCAAATGGCCCATCTGCTACAAATGGCACTAAGCCCTCCATGTCTCCAGAAGATCTGGAGCACTTCATCTTAGCTCAGCAGCTAGCATTAGAAATTTTGTCTAATATTTGCTGTTCAGAAGGTAATGCATGCATCCCAGGTTTTCAAAGTTTTAACTTATTGCTGTCATCACTTTTGTTTTGCAACATAGAGGCTATAAACATACTTTCTTCAGAAGACTTACTGGCATCAGTTTTGGATATGAAAAAGAATCCTTCAGTATACGCTCTACAAACGCATTATCAGCTCTATCCTAAACTGTGCCTTACCTGCATGGTCATACATCCTCATCCATCCTTTCAGTAGCAAACATAACCAAACCAGAAATTACACAAAACAAAGAACTTCGTGCACTCAGTAATTGCTTTGTAATAACTACAGACTTTTAACACATGCTCAGTGAAATGAGATGTTTCTCTTATTCTGCCTTCCAACCAATATTTTCCTTTGAGGTGACTAAAACAAATTATATATTCTCTTCAGACGATGACGATTGGGATGAATGTGAGAATATCCCTTCTGATGAAGAAGCTGAAAATGGTGAGGCAGATGAGTCCATGGATCTAGAAGGGGCAAAAGATATTCTTTCTCCTGAGGTGAGAATTCTTTCATGAATATGTGTTACAGATGAAAGTATCATTACCGACATGGATCTCTATGCCATGTTGTGATGAGTGGTGATCATAAGGTAAGGTTTTAGTGGTGTGGTTAGGAAGACTCCAATGATTGACCAGTGAGCTGCAGACAGCTAGGCTTGTTGCAGTGATCCACTTCAAAATCTCATTTATAATCAGGTGCTTGCATTTGATTTCAGCGAAGCTGTCAGAATATTATAGTACTGTAATATGAAAGGTTTATGGTTAAATAGATTTGCATTAGTTGTTGATGTCATGATCTTTTTCCTTCCATGGCAAGCCAAGTCACTGTCTTCTTAACTTACAACTTATTTTCCATGTACATCTTGGATGTTGCATACCTTTGCTGTTGCTTAGACGTTGTTTTAGTAAATAAATGGCTTTATTAGGTTCATCAGTGTTGCACAAGACCAGCAATATGTACAGCAGATTTTGTGCATGTTGACAGTAGTACCAGGTTATGACATTTGAGGTAAATGTTTGTTTGTTTTCCAAGTTTTTGGTTTAAGTATATGTAAACTATATGTTTTAATGTTAAGAGTATTTAAGTACAACATTCTTTTTTATATCCAAAGGAAGTATGGAACTGTGTTTTTATACCTGGGATCCTGTATATCATTGCTGTAGTGAATAACCAGCATGTCCTCTTTTTATCTCCCACTGTTAATCATTGTATCATCAATCATTTGTTTAGTATAGGCTTGCTATGGAAACCTTTATTGTGTTTTGTATGTGATATGAGGTATTGCTTTAAAGAGATCTGCTTTTGTTAGTATATCTATGTATCTGATGCGAGGTATTGCTTTAAAGAGATCTGCTTTTGTTAGTATATCTCTATGTCTCTGATGCCTGTTCCAATTGGAACTACCTCAGGGGATGGCCACGGCAATAGAGTCTTCATAACTAGTAACCTCTAGTGCCACTTTTTAGCCTTTAGTGCCTCACTCTTAATAGGCCACTGGCAGGAGGCAACTCTATCGCAGTGTTTGCAAAGGCTCCTACATAATATTCTTACTGACTACTTCTACATAATGCTTCTACCTGTATTCTCCTTTTTCTGGTGTTGCCGTAGTTAATGACTGCATACTTATCATTTATTTTTAATCATTTCCCTAAAGCATTAGGAACTCCATTATCCTCTTCCTGTGTGGCTGGAGGAACTAAAAAAAAAAGGGGAAAATCCAAAATTTGTGAAATTATCTTAAATAGATATGAAATACACCTTAAATATGAAACTGGAAATAAAGAAGGGAGAAAATATGAAATAATGCCTTCTATTGTGGAAATTAGTCACAAACTCTCCCTCAGTGACTATAGGGGGCAGTATTGTACAGTTTACACTTTCTCCTCCTTAGAAAAGCAAAACCTAATCAATTTGCAGCACAAGTAGAAGAATTACAGCACCCAGAAGCAAAATTCCCTGAATGAAGTGGCAACCAGGAAGAGTATAGAAAGAATATCCATCCCTTAAGGTAGCCTGAAGCACACTGAAGTGGGTTATTGGTTTTAACATTGTTATAAACACTAGTCTCAGCAACCAGATGTATGATGATTTCACCCTGAGTGCATCATATGCTTGTACCCACAGTAAATATTAGCCATGTATTACCTATGGAAGTATTTAGGGGGTGGAAAGTGTTTTTGTGGACACTAGAATGGTTAGTGTTTTGTTCAGTGGGAGTGATTCTCTCTTTATGATGACTAGTGGGTGTGAGCTGGATTCCTTTATGTTTGGAATTAAAAAGGTGATTGAAGATTTTGTAGAGATGCAAACATTCTGTTCGGGTTAAGCCATTTTCCAGTTGTATAATGTAATGCTGCATGTTTGTTGCTGTTGTTGCTAAGGTGTCAGGCTGTTGTAATTTGATTATGAGGTCATCCTCATGTGAGAGGATCTACATTTTATGGTTTGCCATATGTACTGGCAGGCCATATAGGTAGAGAATGAAGACAGTAGGAGAAAGAACTGCTCATTAGGGAACTCCATTGTGGAGATTTAAATTAAAGTTGAAGCCAATGTGAGTGCCTAGCATGGTGGCTGTCTATGAAATTGGCCAGCCACATTTTGTTATTGTTGTGGTGGATGGTATCTTGTATCTTTTGTTTGAGGGTGTGTCGTGGGACACTGTAATGTGCTTTGTTTATGTCCATTGCCACTGTTATCGTGTAGGACGAGGATTGTAGTTCATTGTGTGGGTTCAGCATGTAGATTGGTGATGGAGTGGTTGGGTCTGCAGCCATGTTGTGCAGAAGTTAGGTAGTTTGGAGGGGTTTAGAATTGGTGTTATGTTAGCAAGTTTCCAGATTTTATTGTATAACCAGGAGTGGTTGAAGATGCCAACAAGTGCTTGGACTACAACTGAGCATAAGTTTTTTTGATATGTTGTCAGGGCCTGTTGCAGGAGAGGTTTTTGAGGTTTTAATTCCATCGTTTGTATCACGGAGTGAAGGGTGGGTTGCTCATCATTCTGTTGACAATGTGATATGTTTTGAATACATAGATGGCTTCATACTGTGCATTGCATTAAGTGAAACTATGAGTGTACCACTTTTCCAGAAATATGGTACTTGCACAAAATTAATTGATATTGACAAAATAGCTACAACTGTTGACAGTGTCTTATACAAGGCTATGATGGTATTACATGTGACAATGCGAGTGATATTTCTGGTAAAGGCAAGGTTTGTGCGCTAGAGATAGAAAAGGGGCATGCCAAAATATTTTAAGCTTTAGAAACAGTGGGATATGCCAATGGAAGTACACCAGAAATTGGAGACCTTTGTCTGATTAATATAATGTACCCTAGAAGTCCAAGAAAAGTTGATATTAAAGAAGTGCAAATACAACCTGTTCAGGTCAAGAAAGGGGGATGAGTCTCATCAGTTGGCACCTTGAAGAGATTGCCTTATTCAGCACTAACTTCGAACAAATTGCCAAGCAGCAATCTGGAAGATGAGTCATCAAATTAACCATCAATATCCCTGCCCACAAGGCAATGTATGGAAACTGGAGGAGAGGTTTGCGGACAACAGCAGCTTGTTGTTGCACCAGGCGTTTTAGATTTCATCATTTAAATGTTCATGCTTGTCAAATGGTATGAAATGCACAAACATGTTGTCTCAGAGTTTGTAGCTACCAGCATCAGGAGAATGATGAGCAGATGTTAGAGAAGACCTTATAAACATATTTATATATTATTTTGCTTTGTCGCTGTCTCCCGCATTAGCGAGGTAGCGCAAGGAAACAGACGAAAGAATGGCCCAACCGACCCACATACACATGTATATACATACACGTCCACACACGCAAATATACATACCTATACATCTCAATGTATACATATA
>JAUUDY010517887.1:0-10548 GCA_032361765.1 Panulirus inflatus | reverse complement strand
CAAGGGACGTAACACTAAGCTCAAAGATCGTACCGTCGTACCTCAAGATCTCATCATTAAGCTTAGAGACTGTACCGTCCTGCTTAAGGAGCTGCATTCCCATAACTGTCCCCTGAAGTAGAAAATAATCTGACCCCGGGTCAATGTGATGAAGATACGTACCGCTTAAAATCTGCAACATGTCTTTTAAACATGCTGTACCATCAGAATCCATCAAAGCTCAGAAAACGTCCGCAAGGGTATCTGCCTAAGATGAACATAACGGTTAACAAGCACACATGTAACGTACACAATAAACGTAACATCATCCCGCGGCAGGATAAACGCCACTCACCTGGCCAGAGTGGCTGGCCGCACCGCCTCCCGCAGGATGAGCGTTGTTATGTACGCTTCATGTTATCTTGGCCGCCCTTAACACCGACACTGGACATCTCTCACTATCAGACAAAAGGATATGTATTGAGGAGAACGCCCGCGGAACAGCAGGCATACCACAGTCCCCGTTCAGTACAGAATAATGTTTCTCGCGGCGCCGCCGACGCGATGGGTAAGGAAGCGTGCGCAACAAATTTACTGCCCTGACGGCAGAAATCTGAGTCAGTCAAGCAACAAGTTCTGTTCACTACAAGTTTTAGTTTGTTTTGGTTTTGCTAAGAATAATGCACCCGGCCACCACCGGTACAGAGAGAGAGAGAGCGCTTCTGTGACAGCCTGGTGGTCACATAGCAGGAAGTACGGAGGATGCAAGTGACCGGGTGGGCCCAAGAACGTAGAGGGTACTCGTCCCTTTGAATAAAATGGAAGCGAGCAATAGTACTGGTATCTCTGATAATACATATCAAAAATCTGTTGTACATTACAGGTGAGGCTTCTCTGTCTCCTGCTGTAACTTAGGACATTAATGCAGTGAATGACACTTTTGCTTCAAGTGTGTGGACATGCAATAAATCACTTTGTAACAATAAAAAATTACTTTTAATGCGAAATTCTAGAAAACAAAATCGCAAGACATTACCAAAAAACCTGTAGGTCAAGATAAACACTAGTACAATGTGCAGGTGTCATCCTGCGATACATACAATACAAAGCTGTACTTGTTATTATTACTGTACGAAGTGCACGGCAGTGTTACCACAACAAACATCCGGTGCTGGGTATAAACAACCAGTGGATGGTTTCAAGTCCACTGCTTTACTTCAGTTTTATCATGAAACACAAAAATATAAATTTATGGATTTAATATTGGAAAGTGCACAGCATATCCCGTAACACTAAGACAAAAGAATATGGATAACAGAAATACTGATGCAAAATGGAGCCCTTAAATTTGGCCTACATATATATACCCTTGGACTGTGTGGCCCGATAAAATCTAGATGTGAACACAAAATATACATGTGACCTATAATACAAAATACTTTTAGTTTAATCCAATCAATTACGGAAGATAATTATCATCTTACCGTGAAGTGTTCCACATACAGGAAGATCCTTCTTCTTAAGGTTTCCACCATAAACACAACAGACGAGGGAAGACAGTACTCACCCGAACGACTTTCTCCGGTTCGGTGCACTTGAAATGCATGGTGGTGGTGTTGGGCAGAGCCGACCAGCACCAGAGACAGCTACTGACGAGGAGCTCCGGCCGGCGACACCAAGCGAAGACGTTCACTCACTCTTCCAGCCGCAAGCTAAGCAAGGCACCAACTAAGGCACATAATCACTTCACTTTCAGCACACTTGGGGAACCAACAGAACCATTCAACAACTTCATTTTATCATTGTGTATGTGGACATGTGCGTCAATCCCCTACTCTCCGCCACCTGACCCCACCACGCCCACAACACTACGCTTCCAGACCCACCTACACTACCACATAGTCAAACATTAGCCAAAGGGGTCACGTGTCCCGTGGTAAGTTCAACTGGTGTAGAGTCTTTCGCCACTGTGTATGTCGAGACACTGACCTGGTGTCTCCCTCTTCCTGCACTCTCCAACACTCCTCCACCTGCGCATAAGGTCTAGCCACTCTCCTGATGGCGTTTCCAAGGCAACGGGAGCGGCGTCATTCGTCTCAATTACAGAGATGTTCCTCCTCCGTCAGGTAAAGTCTACACCCCCAGAGGTGCCCAGCTGGCCTCACCCAAATTAACACGCCCGACGCCTGCCTCGGGACCTAACACTCGTACTTAGTGTTACTACTACTGCACCCACACTAGACAATTATGGCAAGACAAACGGACTGAAACCTTTTCCGGGGTATACGGTCTTGCCTCCATCTAAACTGGCGCACAATATGACCCGACAGAGTAGAACGCCGACGCAATTCCAGGTAGAACACCAAGGAGGTATACACCCACTCACGCGGCGGCTAGGTGTATACTGATACCGACCGACCCCACGTTAAGGCAAGACCCACCCGGCAAGGTGCCACACGCCCACTCAGTCTCACAGTATGGGGTCCTGCCGGGGATCACATGGCTAGAGAGCATTACTGGACGACACCGATGCCAGGGTGAAGCTACGGGGCCGAGCCACCAGTGGTAAACAGACCACAGGATAAAACAGATCGTGCGGAAGGCCGGTGAGGCTGACCAAAGGTCGGCTCTGGAGCAGTGCCAGGGAGATGGCGGCTGTGTCAACAATGCCTCACATCTTTAACGTGACGGATCACGCCATTATGTTCGACCCTAATTCCCCTCACCACATCCATGTCTACAACACCATCCCGTCCCAAAACCTTACCTGCAACTCCTATGTAAAATCTACTTCCTGAATGGTACTACATGCTTAAGATCCCCACACCCCTGCATCCATACACGCAATATACACAAACATCACCTTCACAAGTTTGATGCGCCACACATGAGCTATACAAGGATAACACTTGAGACAATCCACGTGAAGAGACTGGTAAACAAACTCTTCAGATCACCAGCATACACTCCACACAACAAAACCTGTCCAAACCGAAAGCCTTCCATCTGGTTACCTTGCACACTAATCACTGTACCACAGCACCTGATGTACATTTCTTAGATAGAGCCAGTCGTCATATTCCACTAGCCAACAAATATTACAGTAACCCTTGCTTGATACCAACATCCTTTCAATATGTAACAAGACCGTCAGCCAACACGTGGCAGCAAGTGCTTAATACAAGTAAAATGTACTCAAAAACGAATGTCTACAAAAGCGAAAGCGGCCAACATAGACAGTTAAGGAAACGCTCTTGGAAAACTTTCTTGAGAGAGAACCCTACACCAGTTATATAAACACCCCGCTCAACGTGAGAGGACCATAACATGAATTGTGTCATCCATTATGTGCAAACCTCCACCATACTGCCTAAACACCTCACCAGCACATCACACATCAAGAGCAGGACATCCGATCCTATCACTTGTGGGCTTACTCCGTCCCGGGAATATCGTCTTAATGAGTTGTTGCGAGGCGTTACAGAGGCAGGAGTGAGGCACCAGCTAGTGTCTGCCAGCCTCCTGGATGAAGGAGGGTGTGGCTCACCATGCTGTCATCAGAGGGTCTGCCCACTTGTTATGGCGTGGGCGCCGCCTACCCCTACCTCCCTGCCATGGTTTACACTAGCTACTCTACCACACTCATCCCTTGCAACTTTCACCAGCTGAAAGTTCCTTACTACCACGTTAATAAGCTGTGGATCCCTTCCCATCTTCGTCCCCAAGTTGCACATCTCTACCCATTTCCGCTCCACAACTCAGGAGTCCCCCCAATCCCTAGTCTTCATTCTCAAGCTACCAAACCCTCCCCGCCTCAGACTCCAAACCCAGGGTTTCTCCCCGCTGCATATCCCTCTTCATCTGCGATCCCTGCCTTCCCGTCTCTCCCCGCCTTAATTCGTTAAGCTCGTCCTTACCCCCTAACACCAGGCTCTTCCTAAGCCCTACACCAGTGTACAACCCCGTTAACTCCTCATTTGCAGGTTCCTGGTTCTTCCCTCATCCCCCAGCACTGATTCTGTTCGCATGCTCGCGCCCAAGCTCTGGGTTCCTCCATACACCTGTTGCCAAGCCCCATGTACTCCTCCAAAGCCCCTGGTATCTTCCCATCCCTGCTGCCGACCTACCTTCTTTCCTACCTTCCTGCCGAAGGTCAAGAACCTACCTACACCATTCTACAGTCCTGGGTTCCTTTCACCCTTTCCTCAACATCAGAGTGCCTCACCAACCTTCCTCCTCCAAGTGCCTCCCTCCCCACTATCGCTGGTCGGCATTGACTTCCTTCATTCATATACACTAAGACCTGTGAATGCCCTCGCTTATCAAGGCACACCGCAGCTCGCCCGACAATTCCTGTAGCATTAACACCATTTACTTGGCCTAGGAGAGGCCGAACTACCAACCCAAAGACAGACGTTCAACACGAGCTCTGGCAGGGCAGCCCCCACATGCCCACCGGCCTGAGTCACACCATGAGATCACCATCTTCCACGGCCACTGTTCTCATCACAATTTTCAACTGATTTTCTGGATGGCAGGCATCTCAACCCCTTACAAACCACTAAGCAGGTGGGCTAGATCCTTTCTCATCGCCTTAAAAAGCCATGCCCTTTCAATCATCCTTTAAATGTTAAACGCGACAAACTAATACGAAACAACAAAACAGGTCTTCACAAATCCGGTGGGAAAATTAAGTCCTTAACAACACTCGGGCTGCAGACAGACGGAAGAGTGCAGGCAGAGTCAGGTCTGCAGAAGTGTTACGACTCTCGACTCATGTCGGCCCTGCATGTCAAGAAGCAAACAAACACTCAGTTGGTGCTTTCTACACGGTGTTGTATGTTGGCGTGGCAGTGACTGTTTGTGAACACTCGTCACGACAACCTACACCAGCAGCACAACCTTCCTGACAACCATCCACAAGGACGTGGCACACACGTCATCCCAACACTCACCACCCTCCACCGTCGGTACATGACCGATATGCCAGCTTGTGATGCTGCTGCACGACCCGATGTGTGGCGGTACACTGTGTTGGGGTTATGACGGCACCACTAACCCCACCTCATACTGCCCGACCTCCATGCTTAACGTCACCAACATCTAACTACATGTACCCACCCGCCTCCTACACTCACCATCACCACCACCATAACCATATGCTTCCAACACCAACCTCCACACACCTGCACCATCACAATCACCGTCTTCCAACACTGTCCTTACATCACCATAACCACCGTCCTACAACACCAGTGTCGCACCTCCCAACACCACAACCGCTTTCCTCCAACACCACTCCTGCACCTTCATGGAACATAACACCTACCCACCCCCACCCCCACGTGCATGACTCCATGCACTTAATCCCTGCAAAGCCTGTCTAGCCGCAGAACCCAGTCCTTCCCCGCCATTATATGTTGTCTATAAGACATATTGCTTCCTGTACTCCTCTCATCTCCGGTGCTGGAGAAGTGAGAGACTTCCAGTGGCACATCCCATTACTGACACTGTTCATGAAACCCAAAAACCAATGAAAGAGAGACAATGATGGACGAGGGATAAGTAGCCTCACAGTGCCTTACAAATCACACACTCTGGCCGGCCAGTCATCCAACACTGTATCTAAACCTACTCACGCCTACCTGAGAAATGGCTGTTTTAAGAGAGGGGCTCGTGCCAGGCACAAACCTGGTGAACTAAATACCTACACCACACACATGGCAATGCAACAACCCAAACATCAAGCCCACCAGCTCATACAAGAGTCTACATCTCCAACACGACAACGAAATGTACACGAAGAGATGAAATCGTGAACCACACAGGAAAGTGAATCCTTCTTATGCCATCATTATGTACATTATTTCATCTATCAGCCACAACAAAGCTCTACATCTTTCCCAACACATAATGAACGTTACTTTGTCATGAATGCAACTAATTATACACATCTTCCCGTGTGAACGAACCCCACAACACCAAGAAACGCCCCAAGCCGCCCTATAAACACTTCTTATCAATGATGCAACACAAGCAGGGTGGAGGAAGGGCACGAGCAAAATATGAAACAAAACAAAAGCAACGACAGCAAAGGATGGAATGTATTGTTGTCATACCTGTGTTGTCACGGCCCAGGAAGTTCCTCTACTGCACTCACCTTCACTCTCTCTCTCCACACACACACACACACACACACACACACACACACACACACACTTCCGGAACCAGCTTCAGCACCTCAGAAACTCAAGGTTCAGGTTAGTCTCCAACGTTCATCTAATCAATATGACCTGCCAACAGCACTGGACGTCAAATGATGAGGAAATAAGGGCATATGATAAGAGAACCACCCATCAACCATATGTGTGGAGCTCAGCTTCACATGTTCAGTGCTTTCAGCCATACAACCCTTGGGTATGATGAGTTGGCCTCGGACACGAACCTCTGGGATCACATCAAGGGCCAGGCCATCACAAGCCAGGGTCGTACCGTCATGCTCCGTGATAACAAGAGTGGTGTGACCCGTGTTGCCACACCACCACAACTGCCCCAGCTTGTGGGTCACCACACCCCGCACACCACGACCACTAACGACCTGCCCTAACCACCTCCCCCAACCTATCAACCAAACACACATTCACAATCAATTTCGTAACGATGAAAAACATGTAGATAATGACGAGGAAACTGAAGTGACGACCCGTCTAATACCAGGGAAGTTATACTGAGAGAAATGTGTTCTCCGATTATTATTCAAAAGACGCATCATCAAAAAATGGATAGTTGAAAAATACGGGTGAATTGTCTTAATACCATGATGCGCCTCTTCTGACGATAATAATAATAATAATAATAATAATAATAATAATAATAATAATAATAATAAAAGTGATGCATCTTCATAAAGGCCTCATTTCTGGATAGACAAAGCAGCGTCTAGATGGTCGATCCTCTATACTTACTACCATGATAGAATAAACCCTACAGAATAACTGTGATGTAACTTAGGATCCAAAGATCATCAAGTTAGCTTGGTTTGTATACGACACAATATGGTTGGTTACAACGTCGTACTTCATAACGCAAAGCAGGAGCATCACACGGCCGGTGACAAGGTAGTGACCATAACATAAGGCATGTCTAGACTTCTCTCGATCAGTGTGCACACAACACATCATCCTGGCCAGTCTATGTACGGAGGGAAGCGGGAGCCTCGAACCTATGTACGAGGTCCACACTGAGTACTGTATTACGTGGTGGGGCTCAAGATGAACCTTGGGAGCACATCTTCATCTCCACACTAGTGATACAAGACAGTAAACTCCCTCATGCACAATGGTGTTCCCCGGTGTGCTAGGATACATGTACGTACTGCCAGAGAACATTCCAACACCATCTCTACAACCATATGGATGTCTGCATGACGATTCTCCAGTAATTTGTCTCCTGAATCTGTCCCAAAGACATGACTTGACGTGGAGGGTACTGGTGTCTGCCATCAACCACGCCAGGTTGTGTGGGGGTACAGGCATGAGGGAGGTAAACATACCACAAGGACCCACCATGACCACTCACTCCCACCACACACGGTCACCACCACCACCTTCCTGGGGTCGCTCTCCTCCCCACGTGCATCACGACCACAGCACCTACGTCGAAGCCAAGGAACGTCATCTACACTCATTACCTTGCTGATAAACACGTTATGATGTAGTTTACTGATATTCAACATAATCATTACTTCCCACACACGTACAAAGACATGGCTTACTTGCTTACAATAACTCGAATAAAAAAAAAATCTCAAAGCAAGCAACATCTGCTGATACTGCAAGTTTACGACCATCACATACAAACATATTAGGAAATATAGCCACCACAATGTTCTTATCTCATTATTTCTAAGCTCTTATATCTCTAGTAAGAGCTTGTAACTGGGCACAAATCAATATCATCTTTCACAAACACACACGGGACTCGCACGGACCCCCGGGGTTCGAATCCTGGGATTGGCAGTCAGCCTAAAGCCAACCCCAGGTGTTCATTCTTGAGACTGGTCAATAAATGGGTTCCTGGCTTATATTGAAATTGTTTGTGTGTCATAACACATCCAAACTCCTCCTGTCAAGAAAATGTCTGGGAATTACTCCTGCATCCACAACAAAGTCCCACCGTCGTCCAACTTGGCCGCTTTTAGTAATGATGTGTCCGAGAAGCGTTCAAAGCCGGCCTTGTAACATGAGGACACGGGTTTAAGGTAAGGATGTAGTACAGAGTATGGTGAACCTAGCTTAGTGAAGGTAAGGAAGGGTACAGTGGAATGGAAAGTGTGGACAAGGACAGTAAATATAAAATGATCCAAGACAGGTTCAAGGCCAGCTCTGAACCTCGTTTAGTGAAGACTGAGTTGAATATTGTGATGAATATAGTGAACACAAAATGAACCAAACAAGGCTAAATCTAGCTTGGTGAAGATAATGTGAGGATAGTATACAATGAATATAATGGGCAAATAATGATGATGGTGCTTTTGAAAAAGTAATAAAAATGAGTATGTAATCACTATACTGGTATAATGATTAGTGTGGCATGAAGATAAGGGCATAGTGTATATTAGCTTAATGAAGATGGCTTTTTTGACGTGACTCCTACAACGTTTCAAGCCAGGTTCACAACCACCCAAAGAAAGAACAATAATAATTAATGTAATAATAATCATAATAACTGGGCGTACATACGGGACGTCCGTGAAGTGTCCCGAGAGGGTGTAGCGCGCGTGTGGCGGACGTTGTCACCATGCGTGGGAGTTAATGGGGCAATTCACGACGCTTGTTAGAGGAGAGATCCACCCTACAACGGGATAAGAGCAAAACACACACACACACACACACACACCGGTAACCGCTCCCCCTGTAAGTACTTCCCCTCCTCACTATCAAAATACAGGGAGCATAAACATGCCCAACATGGCTCCCGGCCCCGAGGGAGGAGAGGATATAAACAGCGTCTATGGGAGGACAGGGAAGACGTGTGTGTACAGGACCAGTGTTGTGTCAGCTGTGGGGCATCAGCACGACCCTTGAGGACATATGTCGCTTGGCCTCCAATCTGACCCTTAAACAAGTCACGTCATCATACAAAAGGGTCGTACGGTCGGGTTGTAGATTTTGGACAAACCTCACACGTAAACTACCATAACAAATAATAAAACACGATATATTTGGGACTTGTGCACCCATTACCAGGGAAGTTAGTAGGGAATGACTACAGTTCCGACTTCGGAATGTTGAAGCGACACCCAGATCTATCTTACAATAACCACATCATGGTTGCGTAACTTTTATATTCCACTAACACAGCTACCGCACCGGACTGCATCTTTTCCTTTACACACAAACTTAAACATTTATTCAACTTTCTTCATTTTCCTACGTCACAAACTTTTCTCACTTTACCCCTGCGACACTCACTGTAGTGTTTTCCCTATTCCTGCCTTATGGCCATTTTTTCCATGAATTCTATGTGACTAACCTTTGTCCTTCGTACGTCTGCAAAGGAATGAAGGCTACAAACACAGAAACACAAATTCATCACAGTACAATGAAAGTTGTACACTTGGTACAACATAAGTCTGATCTTCCAGGCTCACGTGTAGTTACATGTTGAACGTTCTGCCTGAACACTTGAATATGGGTTATCGACCCTCCAGGCTAGTGTCTATACATGTGCAGGCAGCTTTACGGACTTCAAACTTAACAAAGTGCGGTTAAATGCGAGTTTAAATGCTTAAGCCATATGTCTGGGCTTCCAACATTAGCTGTGACTGAAGCTGCAACATAAACCACACTATCGACAACAGCAAGGAAGACTAGTACGAACAGTTTTTCACGGGAGACAACACAAAGCGCACCAATATCTCCAACTCCACTTTTGAGGACACCAAAGAATGGTACAGACCCGTGTGCTTACAAGACCGTAGAAGATTATATTACTGCCAAACGTGGTACAACCAACACCAATACTAATGTGGCTACAGCTTATGGCAACAGCTTGAAACCTAGAGAAACCCAAACTAACAATCTGGTGTAGAAAAAGAGGAGTTCCTCCCACGTGGGCGAATGTTACCAGTGGTAGAGAGATGGCCACAGTATAGATGAAAGTTGTGTAGTGATGGAACACGGACGTGATGGGGGTACGTCGTGCAGAAGAGTTGCCACGACGCGTGGACACAAGATGGGAGGCAGCGTTCTTCCAACTTGTCGGCGAACTATCACCTGCATCATCAACCTCTCGCGGCCAGAGTGAAACCATCACAAACCATCAAATAACGTGGCCTAGAGGAGAGCGCGAGGCGTCATCATCAGTGGAGTATGATGCAGCGGCTGCCTCTGAAAAACGATATCACATCCGCCTTCTCCTGCAGGCAGGTGGCTCAGGCTGCACGCGATGATGATGTGAACGACATTTCCCTGAAGACGAGGCCTAGAACGAGGATACTACCCTTCACCTGAAGCTGGTCAAGCTACGGATGATATTCACTATGGCATCTTTAACCTCGTCACCCAT
>JAUUDY010517556.1:0-10551 GCA_032361765.1 Panulirus inflatus | reverse complement strand
AAGTTCAAGGTGACACCATGTTTAAAAGAAACTGTATTCCTTACTGTAAATGAATAGTTTTGGACCCAGAGATAGGAAACTTCATAAATAACTTCATATGTAAAAGCAGGAAACTTCGAAGGTAAACTACCCATGAGGAAAAACCATCATTTGACCAACAGTCCTAAATCAAGGCCACAAAGTACATTTATGTAAGAAAATGCATCACCTCTTGTAACTGAACTAGCCTTGGACGCAGAATCAGAAAATTTTGGACGTGGATTACCCATGGGGAGGGGAAGACTTATATTGATTATTGGGTCAGAAGGTCAGTTTCATGATAATAACTTCCACTTAAAAAAATTGCATTCTGTAAATGAATAGTCTTTTACCTAGAGATGGGAAACTTCATAGGTGAACTACCCCAGGGAAAGAAGATCCTAATTGAGATTAGGATTAAAAAGATCTAAGGTCAGGGGTCACAATGATTCTTTGTGTAAAAATGCTTTTCCTGCTATAACTGAAGTAGCTATGTTCTTAAAATCAGAATACACTCATCCTTTGCTTTATGCAGGACCACTAGTTTCATTATCTCTTTCAGTTCCATCAAAATTTGCTACTATACAGATGTGTGCAGTAGAGACTGTGACAAAACTTCAGTGAGGGTTGGCAGGTGGAATAAGTGCAGGTCCTGGGATGACGTGTTCCATGTTCCAACTTGCAGGTCATTGATACACCACCATTGTGTTTGGATCTGTGCTGCTTGTGCAGTTTGGAAATTCCTGCTATTAGGAATTTCCTGCCACCCAATCTAATGCACTCTTACACTGACGACTCAGTACTGCATTCATCCGCATCCTTCATTTCTCCTCCCTCTTCTCTTACTCGATCTGCATCTCCTCTCAACACAGCTTCCTCAGTAAACTCAGACTTGGACAGGATATCTCAGTAGGGTAGACAAAAATTTTTTAAGTTTAATGCTGCCAAGGCACAGTTTCAACCCATCTCTCTATCAAAAACTCCTCACAACTATTGTCTCCCCTTTGATGGTTCTGTGATTCTGTGTCTTGACTCAAAGAATGCACTTAGTATTACTGTAACAGCTACTCTTTCTTGGAAACCCCACATTACAGAAATAGCTAAGTCTGCCTCAAAGAAACTGAGAGTTCTATTCAGATGTCGAAATTTCTTTTCTTCTGAAAAGATGCTCCGTTTATACAAAGAATTGATTTGTCCCTTTGGAGTACTGCCCTAACATCTCCGGTGGTTCTACCTCTGCATCCTTGCTTGACAAAGTTGAGCCAAAAGCAGCCCGACTTTCAACTCTCTCAGTCTAACTTCAAAACTTGACTCGTTTGCCTTACGCCGCAATTTTGGTTCAATTTCCACTCTTCTGTAGGTGTTGTTTTGGTTTTTGCTCGCGAGACCTGGCCACTTGTGTTCCTCCCACCACTAGACCACGCGATGCTTGGCAAACTGCTGCGTCACATGATTACTGTGTGGTCGTAGGCAACTCACTGATGGGCCGTTTTGATAACTGTTTCTTTCCCTACATTTTGAAGCTTTGGACCTCTCTACATGTCTTCCCAATAACTAAGACAGCACTTTCTAAAAGAAGATTCTTTAAATTCTTCCGAAATCCTGAGATGTTTTCCCTAGTATCTTTTTTTTTTTTTTTCCTTTCATAACCTTTTCTATATTTCAATTAAGGCCCGGTCCTTGATGTGAACTTTTGTCTGCTGCTGGAGCCTCAAAAGTAGAAAAGAACATTATTGTCATTATCATATGTACTGAATGGTAACCATGGATTTCCGTGGTGCAACGATTAGGATTCCTGATTGTGACTTAGGCTCCCAGGGACGCACGCATCCACCCGATTCCTTGTTGCGACTGTCTTTCTCAGACCATTTGTTTTGAAAATCAGTCTTCCATAAACTGAATTAATCCATTCACTCCATGGTCACCTACAAAGAGGAAATAAGCAGATATATTGAGTCATACTACAAAGCATCAATTAAGGTTCAACAGACGTATACATAGATGGCTCCAAATCCGACTGTGGCGTAGACTTTACGGCGGTGAGCAGTACGAAAGCTGTTGGAAATAATTGTCAGCTTTAATTAAAGAAAATAGAAAGCTAAAGACCCAAAATACAATTATCTTTGATTTCGTGGTGTTTAGCAAGCCGTTGATGACATGTTTTGTGAAGACAATCCACCTCATCAGGTGCCAGTACTTAACAAAGCTATTTAAATCACAATATTAAAATTTTACGTTGATCGCTACATATTGATTTCACAGCCTTACACCCCCAGCAGGTGACTGAGATTCAAGACTGGCTCGCAATGATATCGTCACAAGATATCTCTGTGCTAGATCCCTTCTCATAACAGCAGTTTGTGGGAATCAATTATCTGATCAGCAAGCAAATGTGGCTGCAGCTGCCGGCTGTGATGCCCGTTTTCCTCTCACAGTGATATGAAGCCCCGTATACTATAATTTCTTCATAACAGATGGAGGCAGGAATGGAGACTGTCAACAAACAGTAAATTGCGAAGAAGTAGAACAGACTTTGGCAGTTAGGTGGCTAATGCTCAACCAAGCCAACAAAAAGAAATTGTGCTATCAAGACAGACGATTGGACACAAAATTGTGTTATCAAGACAGACGATTGGACACAAAATTGTGTTATCAAGACAGACGATTGGACACAAAATTGTGCTATCAAGACAGACGATTGGACACAAAATTGACTCATGGATGGTTAATGGCAGATCAACCTTCATTCCTTGAAGAGTGTCGGGTGCCATTAACAGTGGTCTATGTAGTGGAAGCACGTGGGGTTCTTTGCATCTAAAAAAGATTCTGACCCTTCAGTTTATATTCAAGAGTGTACTGGTAGTTCGATTATAACCAGAGTTGCCAACTCAAAATTTTAGATGGCGCTAGATTCACTCCCGAATAGCGTAAAACATACTAAAATGGCAGCGAGAAAAATGCTCCTCGAATTACTTCTGATCTTTGATGTGCCAAATTATTGATAACAGGAACGACTGACTGCCTTAACACTAGAACATTAACCATTATTCTAGATCTGCTAGTTCCTAATTCGCAATATCTTCGTCGTCGGTGTCCAGGGAAGTAAGTGGTGATCTCTGCGAAGGTCCTAGTTGCTGTTGCGATGACTCGTATGCTTTCAGTGACCCAGTGTTTTTCAGTGCTTCCTTAGGCAGTTTATAATCATAGCAGCAGTTTTCATTTCTTCTTAGTCCATAGTTGGCAGTTAGTATTGCATTTAAGCTTTTGATAGTCTATTTCGAAGCTTTGACTTTACGATCTTCATATGACTAAAGATACACTCTACATCAGCATTGGAGTGAGACAATGTCAGCACAGTAAAGCCAACTAAGAGGGGTCACTGAGGGATTTTCTCCTGTTGCATCCCTGGACGAGGCTACATCAGCCCGGAGTACTAGGGTGCCAGTGTTGTTTCCACAACGCATGATGAAGCTTCCTCCATTGGAACTCAATGTGTATGAGAATTTCTTCGTTATCAGTAAAAACCTTTGCTAATTCCAGTATTCCAAGCTTTATGGGTTGCAGTTATTCACTTGCACTCAAGGATGATATTGAATGTAACACTTGGACATTGTCTGGCAAATGTTGACGAAGCTGTTTCATCAACTCTACTACAAACTATATGCATCTTCCTCCTTTTCAAACTCGTATCCCAAGTACGGATGTGGGTTAAGTAGTTCTTTACTGAATCTCCTTCCTTTGATTTCCTACCTGGGATGAGGACCTTAAAACTTACTGAATCAGCAAATTGAATAAGGTCACTTAGCAGTCTGGTGTGATACTGTACCTCCGCTTCAAATTTCTCATTTACACGCTAAACTTCTTCAAGAATATGCTTCAGGAATATCAAGAAAGCATAGTTTTTCTTGTCACAAAACATGTCAGAGGATTTGAACTGTGTAACACCTTTCACCATTTCTCGCCATTTCAAAATGTCTCAAGTTCAACCCACTGCTGCAGTATTCTGACAATTGATTTCAATGGAGCTTGACCATCATTAATCAAAGAAAAGATTTTGTATCTTGCTTGGCGAATGGCAGAGTGGGAGAACCAATTATAGGTCTCGCTGATCATAAAAATCGAGGTTCCTAAGGAGACTCTGCTATCTGTAGAGAATGACACACACACTTGATAAGGACCAGATGAGGAACTTCTAAATTGAGTTTAGCATACACTTCACTGTTAACACCTGTCATCACAGAAGCATTGTCGGTGCCAATTGCAACAAGGTATTGCAATTCCAACCCATTATTTTTCAATGACTTCTTGATGGCATCACATATCAAATTAGCATCACAGTCAGTTAGCTCTACAGGGTCCAAGAAAGTCACCACAATCTTCTTACTTTCAGAAGAGAACCGGATAGCGGTACCCAATAGGTTCGTTACCTCAATGTCATTACTCTCATCAGTTAAGAGGATAAACTTCTGATAGTCTATATCACTTTTCAAATCACTGTTAAATGCGGGGCAATCACATTGCACATAACCACTACATTTCAACCTTTTTAACTTGAAAATCTTGCATACTTTACTGTCTGTAAATCATGCTTTGCACGGCTCACTGCGATGATCAGCAAAACATAATGAGTGTTCTGCAATGAATAGTGATGAATATGAATATCCTTCAGTCTCTCGTGCGTCATCATTCACTTTTTCAAACGGAATTGTG
The DNA here is from genome assembly GCA_032361765.1 of Panulirus inflatus. Taxonomy (NCBI): domain Eukaryota; kingdom Metazoa; phylum Arthropoda; class Malacostraca; order Decapoda; family Palinuridae; genus Panulirus; species Panulirus inflatus. The sequence goes on along the minus strand of JAUUDY010517556.1, from coordinate 5,823 downwards.
GTTTGTCTCTGAGTACTGAATGGCTCTCCAGCTTTCTGGGTTTAGCTGGGTCTTTCAGTGTCACTAAGTTTGGCAGACAATGGACAATGGAAGTACTTGCAAAGACATTATTTGGGGTCTTTCAACCGCTCTGCCCTAAAATGTTGAGTATATTTCTTATTCATTGTTGTGTTCGTTAAATGTACTGGCCTGCACCTAGCCTAACCTAGCCTGACAACTGAACGAGGGATTTGAGGAGGGGGAGCCAGCGGAATACACCCGAACTGAACCTGTTTAAAAGATTTTCGAACAAGTTCATTTCGATGAAAATGAATTAAGTGCAATGTTTGTATTGGTTTCCTTGTTATTTCAACAGGTTTCAATTAGACTCTGTAAATCACATTAACATATCTTAATTAATGTTTGAGTTTTACCATATATTGCAATAACACTAAGTTTGGCGCTACATAAAAAAGTGCCGAAAAACGCGCTAAGGCGTTAAATATGAAATTTAGGCGCCGTATCTCTATAAAAACCGTTAGATCTAGCGCCAAAAGCGCTAAGTTGGCAACTCTGATTGGTATATGTTAAATATTTTGTTTTTCATCATATTTCCCTCATAATGTAATTCATACGAAATGAATTTCAGTTGTAAATATGAAATCTTACTATTCTGAGTCATTTATTCAACTTTTAAAACATTTATTTACAGGTATTTTTTATGAATGTTTAATATTTTGATATAAAAAATCCATCGCCATTGATCGTTGTTGTTGGTGGGGCAGAAAATTCCAGGTAATAAATCAATCTTGTTCTGGAAATGTTTACGGTAATTCAGTAATGATGGTAAAGATTGAGAATGAAACTCCGTGTAGCCTTTATTATCTGTGACCAGGAGTCTGGAGCAAAGACCCAACCAACATTCACCGCTTACCCTAACTAAAGGGGGGCCCGGCGATGTTCTGGACCCTTTATCTTTTTGAACTTAAAGAACTTACTAAAGAAAAAAAGATTTGCTAAATTTGGAGAGCAGCAAGCTCCTAAACAAAGCAAAATCTATATAGTGTATTATATAATAATGACGAATGAGGACCATGTTTTTATTTACCGTTAAAATAGGCAGAATCTAAAAAAAAAAAAAAAAAAAACAGCCCCAGGCCAGGACCTTAGCCTGACCTCAAATCTCGGGACAGAGAGCCCCCTCTACCCACCCTTCGCATTGGGCTTCCCTTTGAGTGGGTAACGTTAACCCCTCAGCACAACTTTACGATCCTTGAAGGTACGATTTTTGGGCGTGTTTTTTTTTTTTTTTTTTTTTTTTTTTTTTTTTTACTTAATCCTTAATGTCACGGGTCACATCATACCCTAGGTCTGTGTCGTCGTACTCCAGGTTAAAAGTTGTTGTTTCTGTGGGACATGTCAATGTACCGTCATAAGGAACGTTTTATATATAAAGAGATGCTGCAATAACTGTAGGTAGATTCAGAACTGTGAAGTAAAAGTATATAATTATGTCCTACATTATATGAAATGTAACGTAAAAATGGTCAGTATTAAATACAGATTAAGAAAAAGAGCTAAAGTTTATTGCGTTTTGTACCTACAGTTGGAGAATTTGCTCGGGGGTTCGTTTTCGTTTACATGTAGTTTTATGGAAGTGATCTATTACTGTTCGTCAAACATTGTCAAACATGTTTTAATGGATTGAGTTAGATGCTAATGATTGCATTTGTAACTAATTTTCAATTCTACATCGGCCGAAAATTCTTTGATAAATTTGATACGAAATCCTATTATGTATCTAGTTCAGCAGTATTTTTGCACCGGTTTCTTGTTATCTTTTACCTGGAATGTATTTTGAGGACCATACTGGAAATAAGCGTATTTCATTATACTTTATATGCTAACCTCGGTGAAATGAAAATGTCATTGACAGGTGATTACAAAAAGCACGTCCTAACACGGCATGTCTGTTATCACTTCGCTCAATTAGGTAAGGTTTAAATGTGTTTCGTATGTTAAGAATAAATCAATTATTGTTTAAATATGAATGCGACTTGGCACTGCAGTTTCCTTAGTAATACCAAAAGTTTTTGATAACAGGGATCATATTATTAAAGAAAACGTCTAAAAACTGTATACCGACAAATGTATTCAAACGTGTATAAAATAAACCTTATCAAATATGTAGCACACGGAAGTGACAGAGAAAATCGAAATACACATTAGGTAAACTAGTAATAGCACGTCTGTTTACATGGATAGTATAAACGATAAAAACTTGTTCGAGGTAGGAAGATTCCCCTTTTAGAAAGTATTAGATCCGCTCAGTATTTTCTTACCTTTGGTATGACTAAGGAATTCCTCTAAATCATTATAACAACTATGTAGCTAATATCACAGTAAATTTCTATACTTTTTTATTTCTATTTGCATAAAATTAAAATGGTTGACATTTTAATTCACTAGAGTATAATATGTTGTTGTGTGAGAATAGAGGATCTAGTTGGTTTCTGATGTTGATATTTGTTGAGAGTTTCAGTACTTATACTTAGTGTCAAGTGATTAAGTTGGAGGAAGGCGATAGGAAAATTTTTTTTTCTTGTAAATATTAGTAAAGTCTAGCTGATGGGGGAATGGCTCAAACAACACGTATTGTAGGATATGTTCCTCAGCCTAGCTATGAAGGACAGGTACGTGTGATTAGTAATATTATTGTAGTAAAATATATTTATTTAAGTCCTGAGGTATATGTAGTCTTGAACGAGTTAGGTCATTGATGACGTGAAATAAATGAAACCAGGATATATACTATACGTGCTTGTATTGTATACTTGAATTAAGAATATATTTTACATTTGAAAAACACCAGATTTGCGTAAAGCTAAGGTTTGCCTCATGCTTTAAAAGGAACTCAAGAATGGAAGCTAGGTAACATATTTATGATTACCATAGTTAATTTCCTCTGATGACACTAATGTACAGATTATTATATCTTGGTAATTTTGGTATGTTGATTCATCATAGCTCATACTAATATATCAAGAAACCCCAGAATTCACTGGTCATTACTTGTATACATGTTTTTCGTTTACAATACTTCCAAGTTTATGGACGCCACTTATATTTTATGAATTTGTAATAAACACAAATCAAGCTTCCCTCTATACAGAACAAAAGTGATTCAGACTCAGGTAGCATGATCCGGAGCAGACTTTTCATCCGATGAATAATGATTGAACAACATTGGGAATTATGATTATTAAGGAAAATGGGCAGTAAGTGAAAGAACCGTGAAATTGAACAGCTTAATGAGAACCCAAAAACATTTCACTCAGGAGTCAAAATTTACTATAATTTTTAATATTACAGTCCAAGTATTCCAACATTTAGTATTATAGTCAGAATATATTGTTATTTTTGGGGTCTCCTTGGATAATGAAAACTGCCAAATACCACTGAAATCCAAGTGGATTACATTGTGAAATACATTTGTAATGCTGCAGAAGACCCAGTTGTCAAAGGAAATTCATACTGGGGATAGGAGAAAAAGAATACTTCCCACATATTCCCTGTGTGTCGTGCAAGGCAACTTAAACGGAAGGGAGCTGGGGGCTGGAAATCCTCCCCTCCCAATTTTAATTTTCCAAAGGAAGGAACAGAGAAGGGGGCCAAGTGAGGATATTTCCTGTAAGGCTCAGTCTTCTATTCTTAATGCTACTTTACTAACACAGAAAATGATGAATATTGTATGAAAATTTTTTTTTAGTATATTTTGATGTATGTTTTTTATGTTTTGTGATCTCCATCTCGGTTGTGACACCATACATCCTGGTTTCTCTGATAGATGGAGTTACTCAAGTAAAAATGTACTACATGAACATCATATAAGAAAATTAAGATAACTAAGAAAGAAATGATATGGGATTCAACTTAGAAATAGAAACACAGTAACTGGTGATACAAACTTAATCTCTTTATTCATCTGGGTCTCATATAGTATTACAGGTGTGTTTCACCAACTTTAATGCACTCCTCTTGGATTTTGGTGATTTTCTGGTTGTATTTAGAACACAGGGATACCACATTTATGTCATTTTGCATGCAGTGGGAAAAACTGAATACAGGGATACCACATTTATGTCATTTTGCATACAGTGGGAAAAATTAACATACTTATTGAACTTGGTTAGTAAACAAACCTCCCACCTACTGATTGCAGAGACATCGTAGCATTCATTTATTTGTCGTATAGAAAATATGGTGCCGTTAGAACACTAGAGAAATTTAGGTGTGGCTTGGGTAGTTCTGTTCATTTCTTAAGGTATTCATCATGCTCCTCTTTTTCCTTGATTATCATAGCTCTCCTCTTCATTATGTTTCTTATTGTAGGACGAAATTAACTGTTTACATAGCCTTGTACCTAGGTTACATAATTAATGACTTATGTAGCCAGACTTCATTATGCTGAAGGGAAAAGTCGTAATGGATGCTCCAGGTATGTCTTAGATAACTTATGTAGCCAGTGTTAAATATATTGAGGGTAGAGTTTGGTTCTAGCTCTGCATTGAAGGTTAGGTTAGGTAATATACATAATCCTCATTGCCTTATATTGTGGTCTGTAAGCTCTACTCTAGCACTATATAACAGTCACTCTGTAGACAGGTACCATGGCTACATAAACTCTTATGTTGAATGATTATTGGTTCCCTGATTGTGTGTTTTTTAGAAATTGTGCTACCCAGACCTAAATCACCTCTTCGAAGCAGAAGGAAAAATGTATTTGTTCCAGATTTATAAGTTATTTCTGGGGTTCCCCCAAAATGAAGCACTTATACCCTCTACAGTACCATTTTCACTGGACATTGGTTGTTTTGCTGACTAATCAGCATCAGTTTCCAATTGTAGTTTTCCCAACTGGTAAGTTTTCCTATATTTTTGCACTGTCTGGATTGATCAGCTTCTAAAGAAGGACTGTTTTTGCAAATGGTAATTATCAGAAAATGACACTTATGAATTTGTCATCTTCATTCTGCTTTTGTGGAATCGTTGTTTAGTGTATAGATAAGGAAATAAGAGTGGTTTCTGAAAGGATTTTTCACAAAGATTCTTCAAAGCAAACACCTGATCCTCACATCCTTTACTGTGATGCTCAGTTCATGCCACCACCTTCTCAATCATTACTCATTTATACAACTAACCAGGTACACTCAACAAACTTATATCTCCATAATTCAAACACTCACATTTGTTCCCTTAACCTGCATACAGTGGCACTTTACCCACATTCTGGCAGTCCTCAAGGCACCTCACCATGATCCATACATTCAGTGAAAATCCTAAATAACCAATCAGCAACACAATCACCCCTTTCTAGAGATTCAACTGCAGTATCATCCACTTCTGCTCTCTTACCACATTTCATCTAACACAAGGTTTTCACCACCTCTTTTCACCAAACCTCTTGCTATGACTCTTTCACTTTCCATACTTTCCCAACCCAGACACCCTACATCCGTCACCATATTATCAAACACATTCAACAATCCTTCAAAATACTCCATCCACCTCTTCACCTCATTTCTGCTTGTTACCACTTCCCCATTGGCCCCCTTCTGATGTTCTCATTAGATCCTTTGTTTTTAATTGCACTCCTTCCCAGTAAGTAATACCCTTATATCTCTTTTTTTCTTTCGCTGGGAAGTTAGCTTTGTCATCCTACCACTCACTACTCTTTCTCAGATGCCCACATCCCACATGCCATGCACCTCTCTTGCACATGCCAGCAATGCTTTCCAGTATCTCCAGTTCCTCACCCATTCCTCAAGCTTTGTTCACTCTCAC
>JAUUDY010517334.1:0-10552 GCA_032361765.1 Panulirus inflatus | reverse complement strand
GGGATGCTGAGCGAGCGTCACCGAACACGTGGAGGTCCTACTCAAAGGAGGACCTCGTGTCTGAGTCAGGTTCTCCTGGACTATATCGTCCACCTTCCAGCCTCATCTGGACATCCCACACCACCTGCAGATTATCTTCATCTTCACGCCCTCCCTCACAGTTGGTCATGAAGGGCATGAGTGTGTGTGGCCTCCAGATCTAGAGAGGGATTGTGACGTCCCAGGGCCAAACATGAAGACAGTGAGGCGGAGGTGTGTGTCCTTACCATCGAGTGAACGGTGGAGCTCCAAGTCTCTCTCTTGTGTGTCTGTTCCCCAGTGGCTCACCACCTGACGGAAGCGGCACCAGCTTCCTTCTTCGGCCAGCAGACGGCAGCACCTCTGCTGCCGGAGCTGCAAGGGGCGCCTCCTGGAACCTTGTCGAAGACTCGTACCTTAAGCCTCTTCAGTCCCCAGACCTCGTCCCTGGAGCGAGTGTCGTACAGATGGACAGCTGAAGGATCTCGTGTGGAAGAGATGGTTGTACACGCGAATATTTGAACTACGCGAGAAATGCAAGATGAAGTATGATGATGATAATGATAATAATGATAATGATGATGATAACGATAATGATAATAATGATAATGATGATAATGATAATGATAATAATGATAATGATGATAATGATAATAGAAATGATTATGATTACAATAATGATAATAGCAACAATGATGATAATGAAAGGTTATCATTGTCATAATTTCTATCACTATCTTTATCATTATCATTATCACTGTCACTATCATCATTATTATCATCATGAATGTCAATTCTCTCATTATCATCTATCAGCAGGGATAGGACACAAGGAGGGCCGAGATGGCGTGGTCGCCTGGAAATTCTTCCCTCCTTTATAATCAGTCAAAATAGAACACAAGGAACACAAGAAACCAGTGGAAGATCTTTTTGTTCTCGAAATTTTAATATGTGTTCTTGACGCTTACATCCCTCAGAAAAAGCGAGCTAGTATGAGAAAAATTGAGTTATTAATTATCATCATCACTACCTTCGTTAATAAAATCATAACAACATAAACGATAATAGAACAACCCAGTAATGAAACAGAAACACTGAATAATGTTCGAGGGACGTGTGAGCTAACGTTCACCATACGTTCCAGATATCTTGGTGTGCAAGTATTAAAGAGCAGAGTCCAGAGAAGAACCACGTCTTACCCCTCCCGCCTGGTCTTCATCCTCCGTCCCCTCCCGCCCCTCCAGCCCCTCCAGGCCCTCCAGCCCATCCTGCCCCTCCCCCTCCTCCCGCCCCTCCTCGCTCTCTGATCCCTGGCCGGCCACACCTTAGGGTATTCCAGGGAGACAATCATCCTCACAAATTCCTAAATGCCTGTTTTAATTTGCCTTCCCAGTAATTCCCCAGCCATCTAACAAATGTGCCAACCCTTAGCCATTTTCTCTCCGCTAATGTCATCCCCGGATGCAGCCATTGGCGCCCTCATAAGAGCCTAACTGCCAATCCCTCAAACCGCCTCCCTAACTCGTCATTGAACACGAGCCACCAATCAGTTTTAACCCCGGGCTACACACTGCTCCTCCCTGCGTCTGAGGCTGAGTAAAGAGTTGATCTCTCCCCAACAGACGGTCTAATTCCCCAACCAGGCATTGTGAGGAATAGCTACCATCCCTGTTCCAGCAGAGGTGAAGTTCGGTCGATCCCTTCCTGGCCTGGTTGTCGCTTACCGTTTCATATACCTTCGCATTTCCAGAGGGGAAATTGCTATGGATTCGTAGCTATCTATGGAGTGGTTTAGGTTCTGAATCTTCAGGTTACTGGCCATGAATCTAGCGATGGGGTGGCACGAGAGGGCTGTTAAGAGGGGCTGGAAAGCGGAGTATTATCGTGCATCTTGTAAGAGGCAGTGCCGGGCGCCTCCAAATAAAACGGTGCCTCGTTGCTCCCTGGCCCCGGGGACCTCCACTGCCTTCAGACCGCATTAAAACGCTTCTACTGGATTCACACAGTGCCACCGGAGAGAGGGCGCAACCCGACCCATTACCTAACAAGGAAATTACGCTCTTAGAGCCGATATCCCCAGGAACGATCTTCTTCAGCCTCAGCTGGAGCGCGCGAGGCAGTCTTTTAGTGGGGCTGGAAGACCTGAGTTGAGCGCGCGCCAACAATGTTAACATTTTTGGGTCTTGGGAGAGCTCGGTAAATTTCTAGTCTTGAATATTTACTCGCTGGAAGTGGCTCTGGAACTGCCATTGCTAGTGGTTCCAGGACTCCAGGGGAATTTAACAAAGCTTTCAGATTTCCCTGGGGGAGGAGAATGCGAACGCACTTCACACGGGGGTTCGTGTTGGCCCCTAGCGCCCTATAGTTAACGATGGACAGGTACATTTCCAGAACTACCTGGCAAAAATGAACAAGTAAATTGGAAATACAATGGCCCATGCCCAAACACATGACCATAATTTCTTGAAGCGGCAGCCTCCCTCACACGGGATACAGGAGGATATTTGAAACATTTTTTTCCCTTTTTTCATTGATGCTTGGTCATGAAATCCTCACTCGCTCGTCAAAATCCTCGTACCAATATCAAAAGCAGAAATGCTCTATAGACAAAGAATTAGGTAGTTCACCCTCTATTGACGATTTCATTTTAAGTGGTTTTCCTTTTCTACAGCGTCAGTTAGAAAGCTTTGCTCTTATGCTAACAACTACATACATCGGCCGAGGAGAAAAATGATAAGCTAACCTTACCCAAGCTGACAGCAAACCACAGGTCCATTAGCAGTGGCAGCTTCAAGACATAAAATGCTAACATATCATCAGACAATAAGAAAAAAAAAAAGAAACTGGACAAGATTTAATCCAGCCAGAAGCCGAGGAGGGAAAACTTGTGTCAAAGTGTTGGTGAGTTGGGCTAGAAAAGTTTGGGTCAGGGCTGCTCATTGGCTGGCCATGAAGGGTGGACACCTCGCGCTCTTGGGCCGGATTTAACGCTGGCTGCTGATGGAGGAGGGCAGGAGGTGAGCAGAGTGGTGGCGAGGGGCCAGGGACGTGCTCACGTGGGGGGAGTAAATTGGTGAGGATGATGAGAATGAGGAGGACAGTGAGGACGATGGGAACGAGGAGGATGGTGAGGGATATGATGAGAAAGATTGGGGCGAGTAGGAGGATGGTGAGGGATATGAAGATGATGAGGGCGAGGAGGATGGTGAGGGATGGAGGGAGAATGATGGGGTGAGAAGGAGGGTTAGAGCAATGGTGAGAAGGATGAGTTCAGGAGGATGGTGAGCGTAATAGGGGCAATGAGAATGGTAAGGGGATATGGGTGAGGAGAGCGTTGTGGGATAAGGTAGGATCGATAAGGACGAAGAGGATGGTGAGGGATACGGTGGGGATCGTAAGGCCGAGGAGAATAGTGAGGAGTGAGGTAGATGGTAAGAGTAGAGTAGGACACAGATGGAGTTAGGAAAACGGTAAGATGTGAAAGAGAAAGAGAAAGAGAGAGAAAGAGAAAGACAGAGAAATAGAAAGAGAGAGAATGAGAAAGATGTTGACAAAGGATATGAGAAAGAAAATAAGTACGTGAGAGAGGAGAGAAACATTGCAAACAATAAGAGAAGAGGAGAATGGGAGAGATAGTGAGAAATGATGTAAATGAGAGGGATTATTGGGAGGAAAGTTGACAAATGAATAAATAATAACAGAGTGGCAGGCGAATAAGACACAGAGGCAAGAGTAATAAAGAGCGAAGTAAAAAAGAAGGAAGAACAGACGACAGATAAAGTGCTAATGAATGAAAGGCATTAGTAAAGTTTTCATAAAACAGATTATCGTATAATGTTTCTTCTTGTGGTTAATGGGAAACTGGTTGCTACGCGTTCTTGGTGTTCACTAGAAAAATGCTGAGGCTCAATTACGGCAATGGAAAATTTCGATCAGGCCGCACCGGCTTTGTTAAAATATGTACATACGTCGAATCATTGTACAAATAGTAATCTTAATTCATAAAAAAATTACATTAAATGTTAATACCCTCTGTGTCGCAGTTTGATAATCATGGTGTTTTTCCTTATATCTATGATTATTATTTACAATCTCTCTTATGAAATTACTCATAATTATTTTTCTCCTTTCCCTTTCTGGCCGCCTGCGAGACACAAGTGTGGGCCGCTCCCGGTCCTCGGGACGCGTCGTGAATACCGTTATTCTAACCTTCTGATAGAACCCTAAAGCACGACGGTACGACCCATGAACATGGTGGCAGGCCCTTAAGCACGACGGGTCGATGCTTGAGCAGACGGAAGGATCCTTAAGGGCGACGGTATGACCCTTGAGTTTACCCTTGAACACGATGGTAAGACTCTTGAGCACGATGGTTAAAAACTCTTAAGTATGAGAATGCGACCCTCGAGCACGATGGTGTAACCCTTAAGCACGACGATACGATCCTTTACCACGACTGCACGACCATTGAGCATAATGGTTGGACGCTTGAGCCAAGAAGTAAAACCCTGAAGTAATATAGTACCATCCTTGATCGTACTATAATACGACCCTTGATCATGACGTTATGGATCCTTGGGTATAACGAAGTGACCCTTAACCTTAATCTTGAGTGTTAGGTTAATGGCACACACTATCCTACCCATGGCTCCTTCCTACCATCGTTCTCAAGGGTTTCATCATCAAGACCATGACCATAACAGGGATATTAATCTGGGAAATACAGAGACGGAGGGGATGGTAGTGGTGATGGTGGTGGTGGTGATAGTGGTGGTGATAGTGGTGGTGGTAGTGGTGGTGGTGGTGGTGATATTGGGGGTGATAATGATGGTGGTGGTAGTAATGGTGGTAATAGTGGTGTTGGTAGTGATGGTGGTAGTAGTAGTGGTGGTGGTGGTGTTTGTGGTGGTGGTAATTGTGGTGGTGGTAGTAATGGTGATGGTACAAGTGATGGTGGTGGCAGTAGTGGTACGTTACACCGACTTTTAACAGACGTCTGTGAAGTTTCACAACAAAGGGAAGTTGCTTCCCATTGTCCAGTCTTAGTATCTGTATACCTCTTGTCTGAGGGATGGGTTTTCCTGTCTCTACATACCTGCCCGCCGGCCTACCTGCCAGCAAGCTAGGCAGCCCGCCTACCTACCAAAGAGGTAGCAGGTCTGCCAGCCTACCAAAGAGCTAACCAGCCAGCTAGTCAACCAGCTTGTCAGTCAGCCAGCTAGCTAACCAACCTGCCAGCCTGCCAACCTGCTAGCTAATTGGCTAGCCAGCGTGTCAGCTTCCCAGCAAACAAACTAGCCAGCCTACCTATCACACTGGCTGCCTTCTGATCTGTCCATCTATCAGGGGTTAACTTCTTTCTCTCAGTGACCAGAAATATTTCAGTTTTCTCTTATCTCTAGTGCTCGTTGGCTGGCTGGTGTTAACGGCGACACATGTATATTTACACAAGAAGAATCTAGACGCTGATATGAAGCGGGAAGAGTGCTAGTCTTTATCAATTAGTCATGAGTTTATGAACTTTGTAGTTCATAGTTTGCACACCTCCTGACACAGAGGCCCCATACTGCTTCGTTCTCGGTCAAACCCTCACTGTTTTCAGATGACATTCAGATCTTTGTTATATATATTTCTCCATCTTTCGCCATCTTCCTGTCTGTTGCTTTATCAAAACAAACGAAAGCGAGGCTTTTAGCACAGCAGTGCTGCAACCTAGTAATTCACCTTATAGGAGAGTTACTAAAGTCTGTCCGTCTATGTTTGTAAAGAATCGAAATTTGGTTTACTGGCGACAGGTCGTTTGGCCAAGACGATCTGGTTCACTGTGATGTGGGGAAACAAGGGAGATTACGAATCGCATAGTGAAAGCCATTGACTGATCCTTCGATCACAGAGCCCTTGAAACCGAATATTCTGGTTCCCCCTTCTTTCACACGGTGTCATGTGAGGATTTAAAGGGAGTCCAGGAAGAGGGAGGCCATGAAGGGCGAAAGAGAAAGAGAGAGAGAGAGGAAGAGAGAAAGTGAGTGAAGGCTTACATACCTGTGGCAGGGCTAGCGTGAGGGGGAGTGGATGGTGCCCTAGGAGATGTTTCTGATGTTCTGCCATTCTACAGGTACGTCAGTACAGTGTTTACGTCACTCCATTTGGTCCCTCATGCATCAGGTTACCCAGACCATGACGTCAGAGCCAGGACATCCTGGTTGTAAAGCTTTTTAAACAGCCGAAGCTCCCCTGACACCGACATGTGGTATGACTCCTCTTTCGGGAGGTGTGGAATTTGCATTGCTCGTTTAGATAGTCGTAGTTCCATACTTGACTATCTTGGTTCGAGACCTGGTTTGAACCCAAGGATGCTTATCAAACGTATCTTTTGGATTATTTGCTTCCGAGGAAAATTTCATACTAAATATGCTTCCAGCTCGCATGTCTTCAGATAAGCAATTTACGTCGACAGTTGTGGAAAACTAGAGTTAAGAGACAGTGCTACGTCAGCAGACCTTCAGTTCTGCATTATGGAGGATGCTAGATGACTCAGGCTCCAGCAACAGAGTCAGTGACAGAGTTCTCTCCTCTGCAGAATTTCATATCAACATTCACAGGCTCTGGTAATCAATAGAAAATCATTCTATATCAAAAATCATATAACTTTTAAAAGGCCTTTCAAAAGCTTGTTAAGGTAACTCTGATCTTTAACCTGGAACGGAATTATCATATTCTTTTAGAACCAGAATACCTAAAACGCCCGCTTCATCTGATCAAAACTTTTCTTTCAGGGACGCTGGAAAAGTTCCCTGATGCAAATGGTCTTCCTTCTTCGCCCGTGGAGTGTGTCCCGTGCCGGGGCTGGACCTTGGACAAAAGATCTGTATTCATGTCCTGATAATGCTTTGTAGGTAGAGGGACGTCCTCCACACTATATGAACGCCTCTGTGTCAAGAGTCATTGATGTGTGTAGCGTCAAAGGGAAAAGAATTCCTTTGAGCACAACGTTGCGACCCCTTGAGCACGACGGTACGACCCTTGAGCACGACGGTACGACCCATGAGCACGAAGGTACGACCCATGAGCACGACGGTACGACCCATGAGCACGAAGGTACGACCCTTGAGCACGACGGTACGACCCTTGAGCACGACGGTACGACCCATGAGCACGAAGGTACTACCTTTGAGGACGAAGGCGCAATCCTTGCCCACGACGGTGCGACCTTTGAGCACGACGGTGCGACTCTTGAGTATGACAGTGCGACCCTTGAGCACGACCATAGAAACCTTGAGCGCGACGGTGCGACCCTTGGATTTGATAGTCTGCCTTTTTCTCCTGACCGTCAAGGGTCGGGATAAAGAGCATACAAGGGTCGTAATGCCGTACTGCAAAGTGGTATCGTTGCGCTCCAAAGGTCAAGACTACAAGCAAGACACTAACCTTAGTCTCCAGTAACACATAGTTATGCCCAGTAATCTTACAACAACACACAGTTATGTCCAGTAATCTTACTACACACAATAATGCCCAGGAATCTTACAGTAACACATAGTTACGCCAAATAATCTTAAAACAAATTAAGTCTAGAAATCTTAAAATCAGAGTAATGAAAATTGAATATTGAGTGGATAGAAATGTTGCATAACAATCTTTATATCATAAAGAATAATAGAAAAACAATGAAAGGAAAATATGACGAAAATTAAGGTTTGTGTTTTCGTCAAAGAAACAACATGTCCTGACATCTTTGGGGAAGTAGATGACCGAGGAGGAGGAGGAGGAGTTGGGAGAAAATAAAGAACTGGAAGACAGAGAGTACGTGGGAAGGACACATTACTACACAACTGGTGGTCGATGGGACGAGCTTATCTGCTGGAGGACATGAAGTAGGTCCTACACTTCTAATTCATATATAGAGAGACAGAAGAGTATAGATCGAGGCTCCCCTTCACCCACGATTACCTACGACACGTCAGCTTGCATGGGGATAGCTAGAACACCAGGTAGGATAGAGACAGCGAACTTAGGTCGGACTTTGATAGAAAAAGATAAATTGAAAACAATTTCTGGTCTTATTTCAGCCGACGGATGCTTTGGAGAGGATATATTTTTTCCTCTAATTAATTCTGAAAAGAAATATACAATTTGAACTACGATGCATCCCATATTGTCATCGCTGAACTGTGTTATTCGTTGATTATTCATTGGACCGAAGTACTTGTCAGTCTGTAAGTTTAATATGCCGACAGTTTTTACCTTAGCAATATCTGTTGGGAATTAATCTTTATGTTTTATAAATCTACAACTGAAAAAACAGTCTGCCCACGTTTGTAATACGTCTTTTCCACTTTATGCTGTTATATCTGGTAATATCATCTTTATCTAATGTAAAAAAACAATTTCATGAGTTATACAGTAAAAATATAAATGATTTTGAAAACTTCTGTTACTTCTCTGCCTATCTATTAGAGGAGAGAATTTTGAATTTGGGAGAATTCCTTAAAAACGTTAAATTTCTGAACGATGAAATTAGATTCGTTATTCTTCTTTGTAATCGTTCTAGTTTTCACTTTGTCTTTTACCATGTTTGGCGACCATAACTGAACAGGTTATCGTAAATGTGGCTTGCCTAGGGTGCTGCAGAGAATAATGTTGTGCATTTTGTTTTGTAGTTTGTATTTCTAGCCATTAAAGAAGAAGAAAAGGAGGAGGAGGAAGAGAAGAAGAAGGGTAAAGAGGAAGAGGAGAAGGTGGAGAGGTAGAAGGTGCAGAAGAAGAGCAGCAGTAGTGGGAGTAGTAGCAGCAGGAGGAGGAAGCGTGGGAGGAGGAGGAGGAGGAGGCAAAGAAGGAGTAGCAAGTAATGTAACATCACACACACACACGTCCTCCAACACGACTGATGGATGACTTTGATGAAAGATAAATCAACCAAAGAGGAACATCAGAGATGAACTTTTTCTCTACGAGTCTGACTTTCTCACCTGTTGCCCTACATGCACACGTTGACACACCGAGAGACGTTCTTTTACCGACGTTAATTAGTACTTGACTCACTACAAACGACAGCTTTAAACAGAGGCAAAGCACCTCATCACTGGCCGTATGAAAGGGTCAGGTGAAAGGTCACCTAAATAAGAAAACAAGGCCTGCAGGTGGCGTGGATCATACACAGTAAAAACCAGAAGTAACTTAATTCTTTCCTTTAATATTTTTTCTTTCTTTTCAAATTTTCATCACATCTTTACCAATCATTTTCATATTCCAATCTAATCTCATTTCAATATGTTTAGCCTAAGATATTCCACAGATCAAACAAGCCATCAAGAAACTGACTAAGACAAGCAGACGGCGAAGAGCGTATCCTGAAGTCTCCATTTTCTTCTTGAAGAAAAATACGAAAATGAATGAGACAAAGGCGTCAGCACATTCATTTCTTTCGCCAAGGGCGAGTCTTCTACATTCTGATGAGCCATTCTGCTAGTGTATCCCAGTGCTAATAAACGTAACGCCTGTCCGTCACCTCCAGTTATGGATATGAACAAAGATCTACTGAAATCGACTGCCATCACCAGTCCTTTATCTTCAGTAGGGAAGGGGGACCAACAAAGAGTAGTAACAGGGGAAAAGTCGTTAGGATGACAGTGAACCTTCTACAATGTTTGCTTCCTACACCAGCAGATACAACACAAAGCTGAAAAGGAATCTTACCATCTTCAATACAACTCTGACTTTAACAAAATTCTTAACTTGCCTCTCATAACATGAGGAAGGCTCAAATGAAAATGATATTTGAAGGCAGATTACCTTGCACTTAGTGTTCGATACCAGATGGGTGTAAGGTAGAAAAAGAAACTGAAAACAAGAACAGAGATATTGCTCCCAAGCTTCTGCTTTCAGTTTCCTCACAAAAAATTCTTGGACATCTCGAGTCATTTACTGGCTTTATGTGTGAAGATTTAGATTCCCCATTTCAGATAAAAACAGTTCAATTCTGATGAATATTTGAGAGGGATTAGACTGAAAAAACTATGATAAAGTCACAGTTCTGCAGGTTTGGAACGAAGTAGTTGGGGGAAATCAATGGGACTCCATTCAATCGAAGCTTGCAACAACGTCCCTATATGTAGGGTGTCTGTCGTTTCTCAATCTCCCCGATCCATCACACACAATTGAAGGCCATGGCAAGTGCTTTATCAATAACCCCAGCCCTCACTCCGTCAACCCTCCCCCTTACATAGGACGATTTGTTTCTTCCCTTCCTCTCTTCAATCTCCATTTATATGGCCAGTGTTCCGACGGAGTTCAATCCATAATTCCGGGCGTTAGAGTCAAGCGTTCTGCTCGTCACACCATCGCCTGCTATTGCTGCACTATTCACACTCCCTTCTCCCCGACCACATGGGTGCCCCTCCTTCCTCTCACATACCCTCACCCCAACAACTATGATGTTCACTCAGTATCAGGATAAACGATCCAGCTCCAGGTCTCCCCGGAACACCCGTGTGCCTCTCCCCGTCCCTCTCTCTCTCTCTCTCTCTCTCTCTCT
>JAUUDY010517223.1:0-10552 GCA_032361765.1 Panulirus inflatus | reverse complement strand
CCTGGGAGTGGACATGGCGTGAATGGAATTATGGAAGCTGAAGTGATCCATAGGGTAGACGAGGTGGAATAAAGGTCCTGGGCGTATTGAGGAGTGTGTGGAAAGCGATATCATTATCATTAAGGACAAAGATGGGCATGTTTGAAGGTATAGTAGTCCCAGCGGTGTTGTATAGGCTCTCGATGAACATTTACTAAAAAGTGTGAATATGCTGGAAATTAAATATATGTGGTGTGAGGATGGTTGATCGGGTAAGAAAAGATAAGGTAAGTGAGATGTATGGCAATAAGAGATGTATGGAAGAGAAATCTGAAGAAGCTGGGATGAAATGATTTGTAAATATGGTAAAAATAATTGAGAAAAGGTTGACGAAGAGGATTTGCTGTCAGAAGTAGTGGGGACAGGAGAGGTAGATTGGAGATAAAAGGGTGAGTGAAAATGGCTTTGAGTGCTTCGGCCCTGAACATACAGAGGGTGGAAGGCGGGCACGAGATAAGGTTAACTGGAGCGATACTGTATACAAGGGGCGACATGCTATCAGTGGACTGAACCAGGGCATGTGAAACGTGATGCATATGTGATGCATATATATTACATTAATTTTGATGGCACATGCAGCAGTATCCTCAGAGAATGTATTTAAGTTACTTGTCATCTCTGCACTTTCTGGTGCCAAGCCATGCAGGATTATGGATAATTTCTGGAATTTTGCCGGTTGTTGTAGATGTTACTTACATCCTTTTACATATTCTAAAAGAATATGATCTATAAAAAGAAATGCATTCACTCCAGTTAGGTAAAGTGACTTAATCAGGTAATCAGTAAGGTAAGAGACTATGATGTAGGCTAGTAGGGTAGAAAGTCTATCCTAGGGAATTGTGAGTCTGCACATTTACCTGCATATGGAGTTGGATCTGCTGGTTCCAATTGTACAAATAAATTTCCCCTATAGGTGCATTTGCCTTCAGAAATAAGGTGTGTACAGCTAATTACAAGACACAGTACATACATTTATTTAACTGAATGGAATGTAAGAGGAATAAGTGATGAATTTAAGAGGATGAAAGTTGTGCATATTATCAGGAAGGGTAGTTTGAATATTGCAAGGTGTCTGAGGGACCTATTTAAGGAGTGATGGAATGTTTGAGTAAATGAAGTAAGGGGTGTGAGATAAAACTCTTTTAACAGAATTGATGGTGCTGTGATAAAGGGTATGGGAATTTTGATGAAAGTTTTGTGGATTGAAAAGACCTTTGATTGCAGATATATATATACTCAGTTGTGTGTTACAAAATTCATATTTGAAATTAATACCTTTAGTTGAAATGCACCATTCATTGATAAAGAGGAGGTATTTCCAAGAGAGAACTTAAAAGCAGGGTTTGAGGAAATGGATTCTAGAGAGGAACCAATTGTGATGGGCAATATGATGAATAGATCGACATTATATAATGTTGAAGTAATTAGGAAGTACAGAGTCTTAAGTGAAGGTAATGCTGAAAGTATGTTTAATATGTGCACTTTTCCAAAAAAAAGTATCTTTGTGGATACTTTTGTGGGAGTGTTGCACTTATTTTCACCACAAGAATTTCCCTTAATACACATGTTATAGGTACTGAGAAACCAGGATAAACAAGAGAAGATATGTTTCTGGCATGAAAGAATATGAAAGTAGGATGCATGATGTTAGTTTTATGAGAAATAATTGGAAGCTTATCAGATCATGTGATAATAATATGTTGCTTATGATTTTAAATGGTCAAAAACTAGAACTGTGAATGAAAAAGAGAGAGGATAGAAATAGAGAAGTTAACAAACGGAAATGAAAATTTATACTTCTAAAAGAATGTAAATAAGAAAAAAATATGGATAAAACAACAGAAAGTGAGGTTAAGGTGATGTGGAGACACTTAGAGTGCATTAATAAAGGCTGTCTTAGGGGTGTGTAGCACTGAAGGAAGAGGTTGTGCAGTGAGAGCAACAGCATGATGAAATGATGATATAAAGCAGTTGGCTGATTGGAGAAGTACAAGTTTAGAAGAAACTGAATCTTACAGAATGTAGGGTGAATGAAGGGTAGCATTAAACATAAAGTCGTGAGTAAGGAAGTTAAAAGTTGATACAAATGAATGAAAGGAGAGAAAATTCAGACTTTGAAAGGAAAATTTACTCAAGACCAAGGGAGAAATAAGGTTTCTTGGAAGGAGGTAGTGCAGAAAGGCAATGTGGGCAAAAGAATAAGTGAGGGAGATGATACTGGAATGTGGATGTGGCCAGAGAATAACTGTAAATCTGGATGAAGGGATACTAAAAATCTTCCTAACTACTACAAATATATTCCATATTTTACTGGAACCTTCCAGTGTATCACACGCTGTAAAGCACCTTTTTATTTTTTCCATAACTTATTTTCCAGAAGCTTCACCAAAGATCATTGTCACAGCACATTATCCTGTCTGTTAGCTACTTTCATTACAATATTTGCTTTAAATTAGAGTTTTTGTTTCAGCACTAAAGTTCTCCAATGTTCACAGACTTTTTAAAAGATCTTCATCCCATTATCTATCTGAAATATTTTCTGCCCTTGACTGGGCTTGAAGGGAGTAGGTAAAGAAGCTGGATCTTCAGACAGTAATGAGGGGTAGACTCTTTCAGTGAATTGAAAATTAAATTATTGAGAGGGTACATAAAATGCATGTCAGAATAGCCTTTTTAAAATGGACTGAGATCATCAATGGCATGCCACAGGGCTCAGTCCTGGGACCAATGATCTTCGTTATCTAAGTAAATGACTTACCTGAAGGACTGGACTCGCACCTGAATATGTTTGCTTATATGATACAAGGGTCATGAGGGAAGCTCAGCTTATGAGGGATCTAAACAAAATCCAAAGTTGTCGATGCATAGCTGGTGAAATTCAGTTTGAGTTAAAGGCAAAGTAATGAGGATGGGACATAGTTAATGAAGGCCTACATATAAATAGTATCTACCTGGAATCAGTTATTAACTGCAGGAATCTTTATATGTGATGTGATATGGAGACAGATGAAACTAATTTTCCCATAACCCTCCCAGTTTGTTGTTTTAAGGCTTTTCTGGGAATATGAAAAGTGAATCTTCTGGGGAGAGAATAAATTATGTCAGGGGGATGATTCTCATGATAGTGAGATGTGTCCTACAAAAGGCTTAACTGTTCAGACCTCTGAGCTGGTATGAGACAACTTTTCTGATTCACCAGAAAATCCTTTGTCTGGAAGGACAAGTGTTCTGTTTTGAAGAGAATTGGATATATCTTTTGGTAAGGCCATGAGTAAGAAGACATTCAGATACACTTTGATGTTTGCCTTTCAAAAAAAAACTGTTTTGGTGAAAACTTTTGAAATAAAAGGTGAAGCAAAATGTTGTAGATGTAACAGCTAAGTCTTTCTTCCAGTTTTGAAGCCTTGGAACCTTTTGAACCTTGTAATTCGAAAACTACTGTTCAGGAATGTGGTGGAAGGCCCTGTTTTTCCTGCTAAATGGTGATATTTTGAACTAGTATTGTAGAAAGTGTAATTGCTGAGAATCCTGAATCCTGTTTTTGCTGACCTTTTCACTGGGTTATGTCTTTTCTTTGGATCTCGTTGCTCATTAAGGGATGGAGAAATGGCCCAAGATCTTGTCACACCTCGTAGCTACTATCTTTACTCTATCATCATCTGGGCCCCTAGCAACAACATTGATTCATATAACATGAAGATATTATTAAAGGTGATTAACAGAATTGAATTTCTTTTGTACTCATGTGCCAAGTGGCTTCAATTCTACATTCCTATCATGATAGCAGGCCAAGTTCCAGTAACTCAAAATAGGGACCTTACAATTGCATAGGGACCTTACAATTGCATAAGACTGATATACTTTTGTGAGATCAACATTTTGATTTTATCACTCAGATTGGGGTTATGGAAACTCCAGCTTGAGCATAGCTTCATTATCTTGGATTGATCAGGAATTTTGGATTACGTGAAAGGTACATATTACAACATTCTTGAGGTGTGTGGGACATTTGCTTCCATGTTGTTTGTTGAAGAGGAAACTGGATGGATGTTGAGATCATGTTTCCCTGTATGTTTTTTTCAAAAGGAGGGCCTTCCAAACAGTCTTTAAGCATCTGATGATAAGAAGCCAAGAAGTCTTGGTAACTGGGCTGGGCCATAATTGTGGCTAATAGTTTATCCTTTTAAGATAAAAAGCCTAAATAAAGAGGACCTTTAATCCCTTTTATAAAGTCTAGTTGGATTTGAATAGGTGAACATATGTCCAAGGTTTTTCCCAAGTAAAATGATCCAGAGAAAATGAAATAGTGAAGGGCTTTGATTTGAATGTACAACTGGCAACACTCAAAAACTGGAGAACACCCTCTCAGCCTTGTCTTGTCCCAGGCTTGAATTCACATATGCTTAGCCGTAGAGTCACTGTATTATCACTGCACCTGGTGTTCAGTGTTTGAACTTGTGCCTTATGTTGTTCTAAGCTTAATCAAAGCTAAAAGATTACTTTTCCTTTGATTGTTGACCAAATTGGTATCTCATCCGACATCCTAACTATGCCTTTTCTGAAGCAAATAAAAACCTTGTTATCATTCAGAATCATGATGGTGCCTTCTGTAGATGCTGTCATACATCTGATGTGTAAGATGGAGGCACTTTAAAGCAACTGGAACTCTCTCAGGGTGATGGTTTGAGGTGAAGGATCCAGTTCTGAAGTGAGGCCAAAGACACAGAAGTCTTACTCCTTGGTTGCCCTGTACTCACCCCTCGTTAGACATTTTCTTATCACCACACTTTATGAAGTGTGGTCCTGACTGATGAACATGGCCAATTTTCTGAGTGTTGCAAGTGCTCCATAGAAGGGATTGTAGTGGAAGGATCATTTAGGTCATTTTTGATGGACCAAACTAATCAGAGGAGGCCACTTGATATGCTTTTATTTTCTTTATTCAGGTAAATATTTTTTAATACCAAATTGTAAGTACTAGAAGCATTATTTTATTTATTTTAGCTTAACAAAGACCATAACATGGAAAAGTAAGAGCAAGAAGTGTATAGTTCATTGGATACAATGACAAAAAAGTAATATGTAATTATGTAATTTTAGTTCATCCTGACCTCTGAATGTTTTTAAACCAGTGCTCCACAATGTAGGAATAAGTAAAAAATTTTGTCAGTAAGGTAGAGTATAATTCAAGGTAACTGCTTCACTGTAGGTATATTAGGTGACTAAAAGAAGAATGAATTTTGTGCAGTACACAGTTTCTACTTCTTGTCACAAGTTTCCGTAATAAGGGGCTAGCAAATTAGAATCTAATTATGCCAGACTAATACTGTATTTGCATAACATAGCTGATAGCACAAGATACAGTTAGAAATACCTTGAACCAGACCTTGTTATATACATCCTATTGATGCTGCTAATTAGCACACTGAATAAAGAAAGCTGTCTCACGGTATATATTCATTGATACATATAGAATTTGTACATTACCATACTTTATCTCAATAACATCTTGCTAGTCTATTAGCCTATAATGAAATATAAATCAATAAGAAGTAATCATATTCACTACATATTTACTATTTTATGACTCATTGGTACATAAATTCTTTTCTTTTTAATTCTTTTTAAAAGTTAATGTTTTCTTTTATTTTTATAAAGTGTTCTTTCAGGTTTATCAGATAAATTATTATTTTTATTTGTATTAACCAAAAATATACAATCAGTGTTTGCAAAACAGTGTTATAATTATTTGATCTCACAAACAAAATATTATTTTTTTTTTACAAGTTCATTTCTCTTTGTTTTATTGTATTAAGTTGAATATTTATGCTTCTTTATATCTAGTATCATTTATTATTCTCTCTCTTGCATGTTTCAGACCAAAATAGCTCCTATCTGACCATTTAGTTGCACCCAGATTGTATGATGTAAGTAAGATTTTTTATTTTCCAACATATCCCAGTAACTGTTTGTCTCTATATTATTTTGCTCTCTTTCTCTCCCTCTCTCTGTGTTCTTGCTATGGGGCTTAGTTGGTGGGAAGTGCAAGAAGTTATATTCTATTTGTAATTTAATGTGCCTGTTTTAGCTCAGTTTTGAATGTGCTTTGGTAATTCCTTTACTCTAAAAATATATGTGACACACTGATTTTTGGTACAGCGATCCCAACAAGTGGATTTTTATACGTGTGCTGTGTATATTGATTAAATTCCTAACCTTGTTTAGCATTTAGTACCATACTCATTACTGATTGTCATCAGTATTTATTTCCATGAAACTACTTGTTTGTGTCATGTATGCAGGAGATATACTCAAAGGCCATTTAGAAATATATATAAAATGTATCATTTAATTGCCCTTCAGTTAATGTATGCCACTATCAATACTTAACTCACACATGCAGCTGTAATTGTTAACTGGTACACCTAGTGTTACTTTTTGATTGTTACAACCATTATTACTGGTTAACTGATGCTACAGGCATTACTTCATAACTGAGAAATTCAGCATTACTTGTCAGCTTATGTGCTAAGCAGAACTTCTTACCTGATATCCCCAGCACATCTTTTTAATTGATACAGCCATCATTATTTATTGGCACCTTCTGTTTAGTGATTTAACATACATTGTAGTAGATGATACAGTTGGCATTACTTCTAATCTGGTTTCTTGAGTTTTTCTACTGCATACACCCTCATATTGAAAATAAGTGTATTTGAATCCTCATATTGAAAATATGTGTATATGAATTTTGTAGGGTGAATAAACTAGGCAAATAAATATAAATAACTTTTAAGTGCATCATTTGGTATTACTGTTTTTTCCTACATTACAGTACTTGCCTTGAATGTTTTTCCAGATTGTGGTATCCAGTATTGCACTTAATAATAGCTTTGTGGTGCACTATAGATAGATGACTAAATATCAGTATATCTTGCTCATGTTGTTGTCATTTTTCATGGAGATTTATTTGATATGGAAAAATTATCATTATAAACCACTATTGATAACTGATGTAATGGTGCTGTTATTTCTTTTTAATGCAGGAAGCAACGGGAGCCAAGCATGTACAAGCGTCTCTCTTCCCACATCAGCTCAATCGATCTTCCTGACCTTCCCGACCTACCAGATGCCTTCAGGGAAACTGCCTCTCGTGTTGAGTCAGCTCTCCAACATGCCAGGAGCTCGTACGAGAGTCATACCCGCAAGGAGAAGGGAGATAAAAAAGATGGGGATAAATATGATAAGAAAGATGATGAAAATAGTGATGAAAAGGAAAAGAATGATGACTCAAGTTAGCAACTGGAAACTCTTGTTTATGAAGTGCAATGTAAAGAAAAATTTTAAATTCACAGTACAGAAACCGACAGTATTGACATGTCATGGCAATGATATTTGCCATATTAGTAGCACAGAGTTTGAGGTTCATGACATCACAGTATGTTACATTGATACATATATTGACTAAATGATTATTAACCCATTCATTTTCACCTTATGTGTTACCAGACTCTGCCTGCTCCACGGTACACCATGAGTGAAGCCACCTTTGTTGAGGCTGTGTCACTGAGAGTACAGTGTAATCAAATTCCAAAGGATTCCACATTTCCATGCTATTGGAAGTAGTGCAGCTTTGGCTAGCAGGAGTCTCTGGAAAGAGATCCTAAGTAATATCAGGACTCTTGTGTAGAAATTGATCCTGGGTTAACTGTGAATAAAATAAACTGTCACTGTATCATAGTCATAAGGAGCCCCCAGTGTCATGTGGAATGAAAAACAAACTGTATGGGAAAAAAGTTGTATCATTACATGGTAATATAAAAATATATAAAACTTAGTACATTATCATTCTTACCTTCAATATTTGATTATTGATGTTTACAATACTGACATGGTGGTTTGAATTTGGTCAACTGTGACATGTCATGTGAAAAGTATTATCACAAAGTTTTATTGGTACAAGTTGTCAAGTTGCACTCTTTTGACCCAGGAGGCTGACTTTTCTCTCTGCCTCACCCACATTTGGACTGTTGGCATTCTGTCCACAAACACACAAACTCTCCTTATCGCACATATCACTCAACAACACTTAAATCACACAACTCTCTTTGTGACTCTATATTTTCCTGTGGTGATCACTATGCTTTAGTCCTGCCTTTTGGCAGATTTGTAGGAGCAATAGATAAGAGGTTGTTGGCAGGAACATTAGGTAAAAGTAGTACATTGGAGTATTAGACAGACACATAGGTAGAAGCAGTTGAGAGGAACATTAGGTAGAAGCATTTGAAAACACAGTGGTGGTCTTTTAAGGGAACATTAAATAGAAACATTTGATAAAGTAGTACACTGGAAAATTAGGTAGAAGCAGTTGCAATGAACATTGTGTTGGAGCCCTTGAAAACACTGTGCTAAACTTCCCCTCTACTGGAGGCCTGTTAAGTGTAAGGCACTAAAGATCAAGAAGCAGCACTGTAATTCACCAGTTAAAGAGAACCTTTTGCCTGGCTACCTCCTTGAGGGCGTTCCCGAAGGGAACAGGCATCAGAGATATAGACGTATTTATTAAGATATTGTTACTAACAAAGTGTAAGTAGATATAAACAGACGGATATAAGAAATGTTACATCTGTATATCATTATTATGAAGCTTGTCATTGTATTATGTGTCTCTCATGGTATGAGTTGCTAGATTATCAATATTTTAGTGAAAGTCTCTACATTTCTCTGATTTTGGTAAAACTAACCAGTATAAATATGATTAAGGCATACTTTTAGTTTCATTTGATTTTCTTCAGTATTGTTATCTATCTATCTGTGTCTCTTGCCCGTTCCCTCTGGGAACTCTCATGAGGGGGCAACAGCATAGTTTCCTTATCATGAACTTCAGTTCCGCTTCTTATCCTATTAGTGCCTTGCCCTTAAGCCAGTGGCAGAAGGCAACTCTAGCGCAGTTTCCAGAGGCTCCTAACTAAGCAGCAGTGGGAAATATGTTACCGAAGCCCCATAGGGAAGTTGGTGCACAAGACTATCATAAGGTCTCATTTCCGGCATATAAAGTTCACGGAAAAATGAAGGATCATGTAATATAGAATTACGTAAAACACAGAAATAAAAATCCTTAGAAATTGTAAGAATTTTACTCATTCTCCGTAGCAACCAATATTTACTACTTTTGACTGCTAATTTTTAAAGGTCCGGGTCTCCATTTATTTACCAACAAAAGCTAAGCGTTGTTTACGTTCTTGAGGTCAAACGCAAATACGTCGGATTCAAAATATGCTGAACATCCATTATTCTACAGGAACGCAAAGGATGGTCAACAAGAGCTCTAAACCTTAATTTTGTAAATAACAAAAAAGGTAAATTTATCATCTGTTATGAGAAGGTAGAACATTTTATGGAATATATGGGTGAATACGCATTAAACGTATAAAGATATAATACCAAAGGAAAATTTATAATTTTATATCCCTCCCCACTTTAGTTTTATTGGACTAGTAATTTTGCCGACATATCGGCATTGGTAGGTCTAGTGATGTGTTGACGGACATTCCGCACTAGCACCAGAGTGATATAGTATTATACTAACAGGAGCCTTTATATGTTGGTGAGCCGTCACTACATTTACGGCGGCACTTGGTCTCGCGGTCCAACACCCACTGACGAGTGACGGACCCGATTACAATTGCCAAAATGGCGTCTGAAGAGCATTTAATCCGTGTTGGTGATGAATTTTCGTCATTCGAAGAGTTAGTGGAGGCCATTAGTCGTTTGGAAAAGGCTCAGAACATTACGTACTGGAGAAGGCACACAAGGACCATTAAGGCTGGCGCCAAAATAGTAAAAACTACTTTTAATCCAGCACTGAAGTACTATCAAGTGCACTGGGCCTGTGTCAAAGGTGGACGACCGTATCAGTCAAAATCAACGGGGCAACGACCAAACCAGAGGTGAGCTGACCTTATATTCTCATAAATTTCCAGGTATGTTTCATATCACCTCTTTCTTGTTTTCGTACATAGAACACTGAAGCATGCACTTTACTTGCCGTACTTCGCCATTAATGAGCACTTCATGGCGCCATGCAAGAAAAATTCAAACTTTTTATTCATGTTGTACACCAAGTGACAGACACTGACAAAACATTTATCAACGGGAATGTTAGACAAAATTTTTATTGGCAAAGATAGATGGATTGTTATTTTATAAAGTTAAAAGGCACCACTTGCATCAAGTAAGATTTTAGAGTTGCAATTATTTTAGTTTTTCAGTAAAATTTAAGTTTAGGACTGACACCTTAAGTTATAGATTTGGAAGAAACTCATATCAAAGACTTACATAAAGTAGAAACGTTAAACTCCAGCTATGTGATTTGGAGAATTACATTCTATTCTACTTTATTAGTGGTGAGGTAAGGTAATGAAGACCAGAGAAAACCTTTTGTCAATCGTCGTAAAAGGTGATGAAATATTTGTAGAAATAATGAGAACTTTTTAAACATTTTGTTGTCAAG
>JAUUDY010517112.1:0-10552 GCA_032361765.1 Panulirus inflatus | reverse complement strand
TAATAATAATAATAATAATAATAATAATAATAATAATAATAATAATAATAATAATAATAATAATATTAATAATAATATTAGCATTATAATGACTCAAAGCAAATTACCTTTAAGAAGGCACAACGAGAAAGGTATGTGTCAAACACTGCCCAAGGCCCTAACACAAACTCTTGTAATTCAAGACAAAGACAATGCACAGGACCTGTCCTCAAACAGGAAACACTCCAATTAACTGTCGACTGTTATGTAGTTATTAGATGGGTGGAATTACCCTATACTCTGGCTGTTACTTTAATAAAGCCGAAATGGCAACAGAGTCACTCTTCCCGGCTGCACCACTGTGTGCTACAGACATCTATTCTTGTAAAGTGCATTAGTATTAGACAATTGGCGAATACATTGCTCTTTTTTCTACACGGCAATAGAGGACGATCATACTGGCGAACGGTCATTCGCCAGGGGATGTTGGCGTCCACCAAGGTAGGGAGCCCAACACCTGTCTGTTCAGGGTGGTGATAGAATGAACCTGACAATCTCCTCAAACTACGACTTTGATCGGAAGGTGAACGCCATGCTTAGGTGTGTGTGTGTGTGTGTGTGTGTGTGTGTGTGTGTGTGTGTGTGTGTGCGGAGGTGGGAAAGACGTCTTTCATCACTCTACCCCTCATTTTCAAACCATATCTAACCACTAACCTTCATATAGAAGTAAAGAGTTTGATAACCCTTGACTCACACCTCAGAAATCTATACTCACAGAACCTCCTACTCCCCAACAATCATAGTTTTGACAAAAGGTACACACATCAAAATAACTCAAATAGAATTAAACAGCCATCCTACCAGATATAAACCCATCTGAAAACCACACTCCCCAGACATACACGTGTTACACTTTCCCGTCTACTTTCTGGGCATTGCTCACATTGCTACATGACAAACAGCAGCTCAGCATACCTCAAGGCACTTCATGTCCGTGATGTAAACAATACTAAAACACTGGTTGCTCAATTGCCCGCATTCTCTTCACACAGTCTCAACCTCATACACACATATATCACTAAATTTTATGACCTGTGGTCCAGCCAGTTGACGTGGCCGGCTTCCTGAGCGCTGCCGGTGCCCCTCTTTTTCTAAAAGAACCAGTCTTTCTCACCTTTACCATCCTCCTCCAAGATATGATATTACCTCCGAATCCCCTCTCATCATGATCACAGCCAGAGCCTCTCCTTGCATACACCTTTCAGTTAGCATTATTATGGTTCATCCCACTCATTTCCAGTGCCATTAATAACTATATACTCCTATAAGTACCTTTCTACAGCCAAGCATTCCCAGTAACCATACCTCTATCGTCACACAACTCGAACAAGTTCTTTCACATCACCAACTCTAGAAATTCAGGTCCCTCAACACCACAGTTAAAACCCATTGCATCTGATAATGCCAAATTGTTCCCTCAGCTCTTGCCAAGAGGCATCATTCCTCTCTTCGTCCAATCCTCTTAGTACCAGGTGTATTAACAAGCACAGGGAACCACCATTCATCTCCCGTAATCTACCTTCTAAACCCACATCTTTCGCTCATACACAAACCATTCTTATCCCGTTCCCCATCAACTTTGATTCTCTCAAAGGCAGAATATCTAGGATATTCTTATACAGAATATCTCTATCTCCCTACTTTTGATCCTAGGTACAGCCACGTACGTTCAAAACAACCCAGCCTGAGCCTTTGAGGGGATATCCTCGCTTGGCGATTTCTTGTGATCTTGTTTCTCAAAAGTGATGATTCAAGTGAAGAAGGTGTCCAGCACACTTTCTCCCACCCTGTTAGCCGCCTCATATAATGTGAAGCATATCCCTAGGTTGTATTTTACTTCCGTAAAAGACGACTGACTGAGTACGTACCACCCCCTTCTCTACACCACAAGCACCGGGACGAGACTGCCCCGCCTAGTGTCAGACGGGAGAACCCTAGCCTTGCCTTGGCCTTCCTCCCCCACAGTTACTGGCGATATACCGCACCACAAACGGGGACTGTGGCGGGCCAGACCAACGGTATTTGAAGAGGAATCGACAACTCTCAGGAGCCAGATGACCGACATTTAGAAGGGTAGATAGACCATATTCCTGTAGAGAGTTGTGGATGGACTGAGTGTAGCCACGACACAAGCCGTCATTCTATGCAGACCAAACCTATCCTAATAATACTTGATCACCTGTTTGGATCCATTCTAAAATACACTGACATCCGCGAAGGGCTATGACATGCTCACACGTACCATATTCTGGTGCCAAGATTTTTCCCTTCTACTGTACAGAAATATTCCTTGAAAACTCGTTTTTCCGCTACCAAAGTATGCAAGGACAGTTGTAAGGTAAAGCTTATTTTACCCTACAACTTCAAGAAGTGTTAGAGACAGAATTTGGTTACAAACACGAAGGAGTAGCATTGAACCCAGCTAAAAAGATTATATAAGGAAGATAAATGAATGATATTATGTCTATCAGTTTAACATGTACATGGGCTTGACCAGGATGTTAAATATGAGTACATTCACAGACATTTTCATTCTGAATACAAAGAAATAACAACAGTGCAGTTTACCTGCCAGGCAATATCAATATTCTCCTCAGAACGAAGTCTTCAAAATATATTAAGACTGTATTCAGAGAACACTTTCCCTTAGTACTTACCTTTGCCCATTGAAATTATTGTCATTTTCTTCAATCAATTAGCATTAAGGTAGAACAGAACAACACATCTGCAGATTAGAGCGAATTCTTTTTTTCTTTTTGAAGATTTAAAATGTCGTCCCTACCAATCCTCATCTACCATCACTATTTTCATAAATCACTCTCACCACAAACATCATACCTCATCGTCATGAATGATGATGACACATCATCATCATCATCACCACCATCCTCAACATCACTTTCACCAACATGCAAATGCTGTTGTGGTACTTTAGGTATGATAAAAGACAAGAAAAAAGGAAAATAAAAAGAGACGTGTTGTTGGAACTCAAGCCTAAGACTCTGACGTAAGAAATAGCCATCATTATTGGCTTTCACTGCATCATCCGAAGAGACTACCTCCTGAATGCCTGCCTGCGAAATGATACCAACAGCTTGGCGAAGCTCTGCTGCGTTCTCACTTAGTGGAGGCGCTGTGGGTAAATATCCCAAACAATTGCAAAAGGATTACGGCAAGATGAACAGAGTAGAGACTATATATACATAGGGGTGGCCAATTTGTCTCATCATTACTATCTTTATCATTATAAATCATTATCATTATCATTATTATTATCATTATTATTATTATCATTATTATTATCATTATCATTATTATTATTGTTGGCTAGCTTTGAAACTAGCATAGATTATTTTCTGGGTTATGAGAAACAGCAACAGGAGTGAAAAACTCTCACCCCGTAACATGCAAATAATGATGACATCCACACATACACACACAATCCACTTCATAACTCTTCGTAAACCCTCACAGACGTCATGTTCTCTTCGGCCTCTCTTCATCATCTTTCACAAGTTTTCCTTTGCGTCTGACCGAAGAACTTTCCACTGGTGTCTTCTTGCTCACACTAGTCTTACCTGGTCGTTCTGTATGGGGTTTATCAGCTCCCTTAGTCGTATCTTTTCTAGGTCCTTGAACCCTGACGCACCTCCGTTTTTGCTCCTTCTCCTCCTCCGCATCATCATCACCCCTGATATTTCTCCTTCTTACGGGTTTTTGCCTACCCTTCACGGACGTGTCCTTTCCATTCGGGATGTTCATACGGAGTCCCCTACACTACCTCTTCTTTGCGGGCGTAGTATCAACTTCCTATTCAGATTTCCTTTTGCGGTTCTTCCTGGAACTTACATTGCTCTTCTGATGGACCTTCATCTGCTTTCCAGTCCGGGTCACGTCGCATTTCTTGGACTCTACTTCCTTTGCTTTCTCCCTAAGACACCTCCTTTTTGGGTACGGGTCATCAGTTTGGATCTTTCTCTTGCGGTTCCCTCTGCCCTTCCTACATCTCTCACCGCTCTTCTGGTCGACCTTCATCCGCTCTTTATTCTGGATTTCGTTGCACTTCTTGGACCCTACCTCGTTTCTGGCGCACCTACTCTTTGGATACGGGTCATCAGTTTGGATCTTTCTTTTGTGGTTCCCTCTGCCCATCCTGGAACTCTCAGTGCTCTTCTGGTCGACCTTCATCCGCTCTTCATTCTGGACATCGCCGCATTTCTTGGCCCCTACTTCGTTTCTGGCGCACCTCCTCTTTGGATACGGGTCATCAGTTTGGATCTTTCTCTTGCAGTTCCCTCTGCCCTTCCTAGAACTCTCAGTGCTCTTCTGGTCGACCTTCATCCGCTCTTCATTCTGGACTTCGCTGCATTTCTTGGAACCTACTTCGTTTCTGGCGCACCTCCTCTTTGGGTAAGGGTCATCAGTTTGGATCTTTCTCTTGTGGTTCCCTCTGCCCTTCCTGGAACTCTCAGTGCTCTTCTGGTCGACCTTCATCCGCCCTTCATGCTGGATTTCGCTGCATTTCTTGGACCCTACTTCGTCTCTGGCGCCCCTCCTCTTTCGGTGTTTGTCGTCCCATTGGCTCTTTCTCTTTCGGGTCCCTGCCCCTTTTGCCGTGCGCTTATTTTGATTCTTATCACTACTCACTACTTTCTCCTTTTGGGTTACGCTTGTCATAGATCTCTCCTTTTCAGTTTTGTCACTCCTCAAGCACCTTCTTTTCGAGGCTTCGTTGTCTCTCTTGTCCATCTCGATCTCAGAATTCTCCGAAGAACTCTTTCTCTTTTGGTTGTGCCCGTTTTTCACTTTTTTTATCTCTTCTTCCTTATCGCCTTTCAAGCAGGTTTCGTCTGGGCTTCCAGCGTCACTGTTCACTGTTGCTTTGTTTTGGTCCTCATCAACCTTCGCTGATCCACCCTTTTCAATTTCTTCGTCTGCCCCTGAGCTGTTCTTCTTATCGACAGTAAGCCGAGGGAGTCTCGTGTACCTCTTCTTTAAGCTTATGTCTCTTTCACTATCGTCCATGGAACCCTCACTGCCGACGCTGTCACCGTTGGAAAAACTCTACTCAGAGGTCTTGTCATCCCTGCTGTCGTGGTCTGAGTCACATGAGGACGATGAGAAAGATGGGGAGCTGTAACCATGGCGAGAGCTACATGAGGAGAGGCGCTTCCAGTGGGTTGGCGAGAGCTAAAGACAGGGTGACGGGCCGCCGTAGTGTTGCGCTAACCATTGCTCAAGGATGCAGATCCCACTTGAGAGTGTCGGTCGGCAAGCGGCATCATCTGACCTGGCGATTTTGATCCACGTTTCGAACAACTTAGGTCCCGTTATACCTTCGGTCAGTTACTTCGCGATGTAGGCAAGGTCCCAAACGTCGCTGGCAGCTGTACAAGGCTCCCTTCTTAATAATTCAGGGGCGATTCGCCGATATGTCCTCCTCAGTTCCTCGGGCGATTTCTTTGGAGTTCCGAACCTGATCCTCTTCCCAGTGCGTAACGTTTTACCGAAGTCAATGATGTGTAGTTTTCCAGTTTCCACGCACAAGCAGATGTTATCCAGTTTCAGAGAGTTGTGCACAAAGCGCAGGCTATGCAGTACTTCTGCCGTCTTGAATATCCTGTGCAGGATGGCCAGTTTTGTGCCAATGGTAGGCTTAGTGTAGAAAAAGTAGTCAACGAGATCCATGCCTGCGTAATACGTCACTAAGAGCGGCGGATCCACACACGCTCCCATGATTTTTTGCATTCCCTTGACACCCTGAAGCTAGCTTAATCTGACAGCCTCCTTTATCATGAGCTTAACCTTTTTGGGTTTGAATTCCTTCACCACCACGTCCTCTGTCCCTTCAATGCTATAGCGGGTGCAGTAGCGATCGGTGCACAACTGTGTCCATCTTCTAGGCAACTTCTCTTACTTGCCGGCAGCCAGCACTTCTATGGAATCCTAAGTGAAAAGAACGACTCTTTTATCAAATATTTTCCTAGCTTTTTTGAACCTCATTGGTGAGATCTAGATCTCTATGTGAGACGATTTGTACGATATATACTGTTATATCTCATTGCGACTAGTACTGAATATGATAGATATGGGATAAAAAGAGGAAAATTGGGGACACTGGATTGATGAGTATCTTTACCATAGTGATGATATTATCATTCATTAAATCCTCAAGTCAAATAATGTTAGGCATAAAGTCAAACCCTTCTTAAATGAAAGTGCTTTCGCTGAGACACACACAAACACATACACACACACACACACACACACACACCCACACACACACATACACACACACACACAAAGGCCTTTAAAGACCTGGCCTATGGATGGGTTTAAGTTGAAAAAAAAAAAAGAGGCATTTTTGTATTGATGACCTTTGACTGGTTTCAATAGCTGTGAATAATGAATATAGTTATAGTGAACAGGGCAATAAAACTGTGAATAGTGAATATAGCTACAGTGAATAGGGCAACAATAACAGTGAATAATATAATAATAATAAGTAATCAAAGGTGAATAAGGAATTGTTTTTTGATATATAGAAAATGAATACTCAATCTGAATCCGTCAGTACATGTAAAAGCCTATATATATATATATATATGTGTCCGTCTGGAAACCGATCATACCGATCATGCCGATCAAGGCCGATCATACCGATCATTCTGATCAAGGCCGATCATGCCGATCATGCCGATCAAGGCCAATCATGCCGATCATGCCGATCGTACCGATCATACCGATCATGCAATTCAAGGCCGATCATGCCGGTCATGCCGATCCAACCGATCACGCCGATCCTACCGATCATGCCGATCCTGCCGATCATGCCGATCCTGCCGATCATGCCGATCCTGCCGATCATGCCGATCACGCCGATCATGGTGCCCTTCACTGCCATGCCTGCTAGATTTAACACCCGGATCGAAGAACTGTCGTCCCCTAGACTTACCAGATGTGTCATCCCTGTCGCCATGCCGATAATGAGTTTCATCCTGTCTGATATGACGTCTCTTATCTGGAGGCTGGTCACCCACATCGGCTTTCCTTTTCCGACCGCCATTTTCGCTCACGTCAACATCAACACGATGCACTGCCTTCTCAGTCCTTCCAGACTTATCACCACTCCCACCGACCACCTGGTGATCACCAAGTCTAACGCCTTTCCTTTCGGGCTCGTTGTCACACCTCTTCTTCGGGTGTCGGTCATCATCCACCTCTGCTTTCCTTTTCCGACCGTCAACGTCACTCCTGTGAACATCATGTTGCTTTGCTACCCCAGCCCGTCCAGACTCATCACCATCCCTACCCTGGCGACCTTCACCTAATCTAGCACGTTTCCTCTCTGGGGACTGGTCGACCACATCACCTTCTCTCTTGCGACTGTCACTTTCCTTCCTATCCGGATTCTGCCATGATGATTTAACGACCCCGCTGTTCGTCACTACCTCAAGGTTCAAGCAAAAGCTCTTCAATTTCCAGATGGTTTTCGACTTCTCGAACTGTCCTTGCTTCCCTTCGCGGTCGACCTCATCCATCTCAAGAACGAGTTCACCGTCCTTGGATCTCAGCCTAAAATTAATCACTTCTTCCCCACTACATTGATCCTCGTGTCTCGTTCCTTCCAAGTCATCTTTTCCTTCAGCGCTTTCATCAACCTTCTTAACCTGATCCAACATTTCCCAAAACTCATCATTATCATACTCTTCTACCGAATCATCACTTCGGTCATACAGGGGGACATCATCTGCCGCATCGTCGTCAAAATAATGCTCCTCCCATTTTGTCCCAAAAACGGGCTCAAAATCAGGGAACCACCCTTTAAGTCTTTCGCAGGGACACATCATGAGGACGAGTTCTTTCCGACCCTTAAGTGTGGGAATCATTCCTTCAGTCATGTACGTCCCCTGGTTGTCATCGATCCAGTTTCTAAGGATGCAGATACCGCATGAGAGTGTTGGCCTCATCTCAGGATCTTCGGACTGGGAACTCTTAATCCAAGCAAGTAAAAACTCAGGCAATTCGTGAGGCTTTGAGGTCTTAACAAGCCAATCCTTAGCCATTCTGCCGATACTCCAAACATCTGTTGCATCAGTGCAACGCTTGCCTTTCAAGATCTCTGGTGCTACACGCGGATGTTCCTCCTTTAAACGTTCAATAGATTCGTTGCATGATGTATTATCAAACCTCCCCCCTATCCGCGTCATCCTTTCAAAGTTACTTAGCGTAACGCCTACCTTGTTGTTGAAGAATATGTTTCTCAGTTTCATTGCATTATGAACAAAACCTTTGCCGTGAAGGATCTCAAGTATCTCCATGACTCGCAAGAAGATGGTCATCCTCAACGGCAGGTCACATTTGTAATAATACTGTAATTCGAGGATGTCTTCACCTGCATATTCAGTCACGAGCTGGGGAGGATCCAAACACACTCCTACAAGATTTTGCACCCCAGAAACACCCTGCAGGTGGGCTAGAATGACTGCTTCTCTTTTCATAATATCCAGCTCATTTTCCTTAAACTCCTTTACAATCAAAGTTCCTCTGCCAGTGTTTTTATATGAAGACAGAGTACGAGAGGTGCAACCATGTACTGGACTTTCAGGCATTTTCTCTTCCATTTTGGGCAAGAACATATCCTTTTTCTCCTCTGAGCTGAAGACCCTGATTTTCTGGAATTTCCTGTCGATTTGATCTTTAGTCATTATTCTTACTTTTAACAAAATACATTTTTTGTTCTCACAAATACCTGTAATATACCAGATACATATATTAGTTACCTTAGGTCATGTTTCTTGAGTATAGTGATGTTTGTCCAATAGTATGATGAATATAGTGATGATAATATGCAAGTGTTATGTTTTGTAGCATACTTAGTGTATTTGGATGCTAGGCATGGACTATACAGATAGTGAAGATGAGCGATCAAAAAGGCCAATGCGTCATGGGCGCAGTGAAGATAAGTTTGTGAAGTGTAGTGAAAAGTGATGAAAAAAGGTCAGTACGTCATGGGAGTAGAAATTAATTTTTGTGAAGTCAAGCGATGAAAAAAGGTCAGTACGTCATGGGAGTAGTGAAGATAACTGTTAAGTCTAGTGAAGTTAAGCGATGAAAAAAAGTCAGTACGTCATGGGAGTAGTGAAGATAATTTTTGCCAATAGTGAAGATGAGCGATGAAAAAAAGGTCAGTGCGTCATGGGAGTAGTGAAGATAATTTTTGTGAAGTCTAGTTAAGATAAGCGAGGAAAAAAGGTCAGTACGTCATGGGAATAGTGAAAATAAATTTTGTGAAGTCTAGTTAAGATAAGCGATGAAAAAAAGGTGAGTACTTCATGGGAGTAGTGAAGATAATTTTTGTGAAGAGTGAAGATGAGCGATGAAAAAAAGGTCAGTACGTCACGGGAGTAGTGAAGACAATGTTTGTGAATAGTGAAGATGAGCGATGAAAAAAGGTCAGTGCGTCATGGGGGTAGTGAAGATAATAAGTCTAGTTAAGATAAGCGATAAAAAAAGGTCAGTACGTCATGGGAGTAGTGAAGATAATTTTTGTGGCCTAGTCAAGATAAGCGATGAAAAAAGGTCAGTACGTCATGGGAGTAGTGAAGATACTTTTTGTGAAGTCTGGGTAAGCGATGAAAAAAGGTCAGTGCATCATGGGAGTAGTGAAGATAAGTTTGTGAAGTCTAGTGAAGATAAGTGATGAAAAAAAGGTCAGTACGTCATGGGAGTAGTGAAGATAAGTTTGTGAAGTCTAGTGAAGATAAGCGAGGAAAAAAAAGGTCAGTACATCATGGGAGTAGTGAAGAAGAGTTAGTTAAGTCTAGTGTAGATTTGCGAGAAAAAAAAGGTCAATGCGTCATGGTAATAGTGAAGATAATTTTTGCGAACAGTGAAGAGGAGTGATGAGAAAAGGTCAGTACGTCATGGAAGTAGTAAAGATAAGTTTGTGAAGTCTAGTAAAGATACGCGATGAAAAAAAAATGGTCAGCGCGTCATGGGAGTAGTGAAGATAAGTTTTTGAAGTCTAGTGAAGATGAACGAGGAAAAATGTCAGTACCTCATGGAAGTAGTGAAGAAAAGTTTGTGATTAGTGAAGATGAGCGTTGAAAAAAAGGTCAGTACGTCATGGGAGTAGTGAAGATAATTTTTGCGAATAGTGAAGATATGCGATGAAAAAAAGGTCAGTACGTCATGGGAGTAGTGGAGATAATTTTTGTGAAGTCTAGTTAAGATAAGCGAGGAAAAAAGGTCAGTACGTCATGGAAATAGTGAAAATTTTTTTTGTGAAGTCTATTTAAGATAAGCGATGAAAAAAAGGTGAATACGTCATGGGAGTAGTGAAGATAATTTTTGTGAATAGTGAAGATGAGCGATGAAAAAAGGTCAGTGCGTCATGGGGGTAGTGAAGATAATAAATCGAGTTAAGATAAGCAATAAAAAAAGGTCAGTACGTCATGGGAGTAGTGAAGATAATTTTTGTGGCCTAGTCAAGATAAGCGATGAAAAAAGG
>JAUUDY010517001.1:0-10553 GCA_032361765.1 Panulirus inflatus | reverse complement strand
TTGAGCCAGTACGTGCTTTAGCTCCAAGTCATCCACAACACAAGTTATTGCCAGAAAGCTACTAACAGTAATGAATTAGTAGCAAACATCCGTAGTAAAGCACCTACTTTTGAAAGTTAGTAAGTGACAGCACCTGTTCTACAACAAACAGGACTTATTTAGTATCAAAAAGCCACCTACAGTCCTATTCTCGAAGTCCTACCTAATGCACATTTAGGATCAAAGACCTCTCTCCCAACCCTATTCCTCAACTCCTACCCCACGGAATTATCCTTTAGGATCAGAAACTGACTGACAGTCCCATCCTCTAAGTTCTATTCATGCAGTGATCATTTAGCATCAAAGACCCATCCACAAACATACATACAAATTCCTACTCTGTGCAATGACTACTCAGGATCAAGGATCCACCTATAACCCTATTTTTTAATTCCTTTTTTGCACTATGATCACTTTGGATCAAAGTCCTACCCACAGCCCTTTCTTAAGGTGATACTTCATGTAGTAATAATTATATTTCCAAAATGACAAAAAACCAACTAACAATTGTTAACATTCATTTTACAGCATCATGAAGACCACATTAACACAAAGAAGTGCTATTTTTCCAAGGTAAATTCTACCCTTTATCAATATATTTCTTTACTACTGGTATAAGCATTACCAATGACACAGATTTTCCAACATTCTAATACTTGTCAATGGTTTAGTGACAGAGGTCATGTATTCTATTACACAGAATTATTCTTACGTGAAATTCAAAATCACTGATGTGATCAATTTCATACAAAATGGTCCCTTCTAGTCAGTCTCTGCAT
Organism: Panulirus inflatus; assembly: GCA_032361765.1. Lineage (NCBI taxonomy): Eukaryota > Metazoa > Arthropoda > Malacostraca > Decapoda > Palinuridae > Panulirus > Panulirus inflatus. The sequence continues at coordinate 9,735 of JAUUDY010517001.1, read as the reverse complement.
CAAGACCAACTCCCCTCTATTGGTGTTTATTCTTGGGAACATGTTCCCTCTTCTAACCTAGTTAATCTAATAACATTGTTCCCATTGTCAATGAGGTATGGGAATATGTCCCAAGTCTTTGCCTCACTGCAAAGCAATTTGCTCTCTCACCTACAGACAGGACATATTTTACTCACTGGTTTCTGTCTTCTTCAGTGTCTTCCTTACTCTCATCCTTCACTTTTTCACCTTCAATATTTTCTTTCTTTGCAAGAGACTGCTGACTGGGTTGATGGTGGACAATTTCCAGTCTTATGGTAGGAGGCTCTGTTGTATCCTGAAACAATACCCAAATGACAAAGTAAAAGCTTAATTTGCAGAAAATTAATTCTTTTTTTGTTTGTTTGCAGTTTCCCCTCATTAGCAAGGTAGTGCAAAGAACAGATGAAGAATGGTCTCAATTGCTCACATCCACTTTTTAGCTGTCATGTATAAGGCATAATGATGTATAATGGAAGAGCAAAGATCAAGCAGATGCTTGTGTGTTTATGTATCTTTGTGATTAGTTAATTACCTATTTGTAATCAAATATCTATGTGCTGTACAGGGAAGAAGTTTTACAATCATGGGACCCATCTCTTAAACGTTCTCTCATATCATACCACTTGTTAACTTTATGTATACTGTCTATATTAACTAAATCCTTAGTCATTTTATTCTATTCATCCACCAGTCTTATACTATAAAGGTACTTCTTGACATCCTTTTCAACAAGATTCTTTCTTAATTTCATGTTATCTCCTCAGGTTGCTCTACACCTACATCTCACAGAGAGTGTATATCATGTCTCTATTAAAAGTGCTGTGTGTTTAGATGTGTGAGTATGTATGAAGGAACACAGGTACAAGCTGAGTGTGCATGAGTGAAGGTGCTGAGATATGTTGTAATCAAGATACTGGGTAAGAGTCAGCACCATTACTGTGTACAAAGTTTGGGAAATCCTATGGTATATATGGTCGAACAAACATAAATGAACTAAAAGGATTACTGCAAAGGGCAATGGCTAAGTCTTACTGAGACTGACTTTGAAAAGGCAAAATGGTCAGTAAAAGGGGATATTTAGAAACATTTCTTGAAAAAACGTTTTGCAAATAAACCTGTCGAAAGGAACAAATATATATCATACAAAAAGGCTAAAGTTTCAAAATACCAGTCTAGAGTGGGAGGTACAAAGTCAGAAAGATTATGAAGCAGAGAAAGAAAATTAGTTTGGTGATAAACTTCTACAATAAGGATTTGTGAGCCACATGGACTAAGAATTTTTATTTGCTAATAGTTTTGAAAAACTATGAACCTAGGTCATAAAAAGTTACCTGAGGGTGATCTGCTCCAGAGGCCACTGTAAAAAGTCCTAAGTCATCAGCATGCTGAAGCAGTGGACATATGATAGATGTTTCAACACCCAATGTGTATTCACATGTTTCTGGTTCCAACAGATACAACGTCACAGAACTTGGACTGAAAGAAAAAGTTTGCTCAAATAAAAATAAAACCTAATAAATAATCAGAATAAAGATTTACACTGCAGACCCCTCTACATAATAATTTCTACCATTCTACAAAGTGCTGAGACTTTAACACTACTAGCTGCATCTATAGTGTTTTTTTATGCCCTCTTTAAAACAAAGCAGATATATAATATTTATTTTTCCATCATATTCATCAATTGCTTGAAAAAAATATGTTTCATAAAACAGTATCCACCCCTATATTTTCCATATTCATCACACACTACTTCCCCAGTACATGCCTTTTCTGAAAATTTTTGTATTACTTTTTCTGTAATATTTACTAATCTTTATCCCTGGGGATAGGGAAGAAAGAACACTTCCCTTGTATTCCCTGCATGTCGTAGAAGGTGACTAAAAGGGGTGGGAGCTGGGGCTGGAAGTCCTCCCCTCCAATTTTTACTTTTCCAAAAGATGAAACAGAGAAGGGGGCCCGAGTGAGGATTTTCCCTATTAAGGCTCAGTCCTTCGTTCTTGATGCTACCTCACTAATGTGGGAAATGGCGAAATTGTATGAAAAAATTACTAATCTAATTACACTGTTCGAAGAAAGACAGCGTTAGTACTTATCAACTTAAGGTTATATCAACACAAGGTAAGTCAAGTGGTGCTGGTATTACAAATACACCATACTATACTATTACAAATAAACCATTACTATAATAATCTTGCCTTAGTATGCAAATTTATTACAATATTACTTAATTCCTGGCGTAAAGAATATGAAAAGAGGGAGTGGGTATAATTACCTGCCATTCCAAGAGGGAAAGCTACAAACGACAAGTAGGAAACAAGGTGTTAATATAGTTATAAATAGAGTAGAAATCAATCACTTTTGAGGGTGACTGAATGTTTATTGTACTTTTTATGACTTTATTAAAAGGAAGGCATACATCAACTGAAGAAAAGCAAATTAATCTCTGAAAAAAGTGAATCAGAATTTGAAAGAACAAATTCTTACTGAAGGTGATGAATTACAGTATAACATGTATGTGAAAGTATGTATATCAGATAAGTCTATGAGAATTACAATAACAAAAGAGAAAGTTTGTGAGAGATGCAAGGAATATTCTAAAAGAACCAATTGGAGATGACAGTGAAAGAGAGATAAGTCTATTGATAAGAGTACAAACAGAGGTAAGAAGAGTTACACAGATATGCAAACCTTGCAGACCTAAGGTCCAAGGTGTAGTCCCCTTAAAAGCAATTGAAAAAAAGGATAGCAAAGCAGAAGCTCTCTCCCCAGCCTACACTTCCTCTGGCAATGCATCAGAGGGAGAACACGTAGGAAAAATACCTTGCAAAATTTTTTTATATTAAAGTGATAGAATGAACATGAACTCATTCATCCCATCATGAGAGACATGCATCCCTTAATTTTTTTTTCATAAGCAACAGTAAAGATAAACTTTAAGCTCCAGCCTTGTGACTTACCATATCTATATTACTCCTGATGTGGAAGGATGATACAAGAATTTCTTGTTCCCCTAAAGCAGGCGACATGGGTTAACCATTGTTGGTAAGTTACCACAGCATAGCCAAGGCAAGATCATTGATTGAGAAGGTAGCATAACATACCACTGTGTTATAATTACTGATTAAAAGAATTATTCAGTACCAGAGAGTGACATATTAAAAGTGTTGATCTGGACATGTCCATGCATCAATAATATCAGTAGTAAAGAAATATTTTGTGCAATTCAGATTAACTTTGTGACCTTTTAAGTTTTACTTCAACCTATCTCGATGGTAGTACAGGCACAGCCGTAAAAAAATTTCAATATAGATGTTGGTGGATTCTTTAGGCATTTTAAAACATTCTGTTAACTTGCATACAAGCTACCTCTTGCTTAAAGAAGACAAATTCAATTCTTGCAGTCTGTTCTCGTATGGTTTGTCATCCAAGGAAGAAATAATTTTTATTGCTCTTCGCTACCCTGCTTCCAATTTAAGAATATCATACTGAGATGGGGGGCTCAGAACTGCACTGCATATTCGAGGTGGGGTCTAAGTACATTCCTCACTCAAGGATTGTCCATTATCTTGTAACCAATTTGTTCATAATCTAATTTCTTATTGTGGTTTCTTACTTGCAACAGCTGACATTTATTGATTTTACACGTCATTTGCCACATTCTAGACCATTCAGTTATTTTACTGAGATACTCTTGTAATCTTAGAGTTTCTTCTTCACTTAATGTGGCATTGCCAATTTTTGTCATCTGCTAATCTGGACACTTATGTTATTCAGCCCTTCATCAATATTATTAATATCAATGATGAAAAGTATAAGCCCTAGGACAGACCCCTGGGGGATCCTACTAGTAACAGGTGACCACAGTGGTGATATATGGGAGAGGACGATGTTACAAAAGAAGTAAGAATAACAAAGTTCTCACAAAAAGGAAAAAGCTCAGGGTGCAGATGGAGTTCTGAGAATAATGGTGAAGAGTGGAAATGTGACAAAAAACAGAAGTGAAAATACAGAGTTGGGGAAGAGAGACAGAGAGAGTGAGTTTGGGTTGTTATACACCCCCTAATATAAAAACTAGGACTCTTGTCAGGCATTTTTTTAACATGATAAATCAGTTGAAGTACTGAATTCTAATTATTGCTCATAATGTCTAAAAAGGCGACAACTATACAGTTGTCAGGAAATGACAAGACCACAACGCATTTCTTAGGCACAGATACTCCCTCCCCCATCCAGAAAACAGTCAAGTTTTGACCCTGGAGACTACAATGGAGTGGCTCTGGAAGTGTGTATGGAAGTACAGTACAGTGTCAGGTGCTTGATGACTGGTCACTGGCAGTACAATACTTGTTTCACTCTGTTAGTCAAAGGCAAGTAAAAGTGACTGTTTGAATTACGGTAAGGTGTATGGGAAACCAGTGAATGATCACGCTAACGAGATCAGTGAACCCCTAGTTGGTGAGGAACAAGGTGGGTTCAGGAATGGAAGACCGGATTTTTCTAACCACATCAGTAATTTAGAAATTTTAGGAAAATATGGTGCATGCAGCATTTGATGATTTAGTAAAGCCATAAGATGATAGGAAGGCACTTTGGAAAGTTTTGCTCTAAACATGTCCATAGAAGACTTTGAATGTTGCTAAGTGTTTTCAAAATGGAAGCAGTGCATGTGTGTGAATAAGTTAGGGTATGAGATAGTGGTTTGAAATAAATGCAAGAGCATCAAAGTTGTTGATTATTTTTTTTTGAGCACTGCATGTGATGAGTGAGATGGGATGATTTTGGTGTGATACTTAAGCATAGAGAAATGGAAGGGAACTTGCTGAAGTTTTTATATGTACATGATGCTAAGTTATTAGCTAAATTACAGGAAGAATTGAATGTTAGCTGGTTCAATGATGTCACTGTCTGTAGTGGAGGATGCTAAAAATGAAAGTGAGTAAAAGTAAATTGCTAGTTTTTACAGAGTAAGATAGATCAAAGGGTAGGATAAAATATTTGAGAGTGAAATATAGTTAGGATGGTTGATGGAAAATTGGAGTTGAAGGTAGAGACATGCAAGCAAGAAAACCTAATGTGTACTGAAACTATGGTGAATGGAAAAAATGTAAGTTTTTTATACTTAGGAAGCTTGAATGATGGAGTCCTTATCCTAATGCTGATGTTTGGCTGCAAACAGATGACTGAACCTTAGAGGAAAAAGTCCTCACTTGGCTCTGTGCTCAGTTCTTTCTTTTGGAAAGAAATATAAGAAGGGAGGATTTCCAGCCACCTGCTCCTGCCCCTCTCGGTTGCCTTTTATGACACAGGAAATATGTGGGCAGTATTCTTTCTCCCCTATCCCTAGGGATAACATATCCAGGGGGCAATGTGCTGCCAACAAACCGAAGCAGGGCATGTGAAACAGCCCAGGGAATCCATGGCAAGGTCAAGAGGCCTGTTTGTGAATAGTGAGCTGTGGTTATGATGCAATGTACACTGCAGCTAGAGAATGGATGTAGGTGAATGTGGCCTTTTTGTCTGTCCTTGGGCTGCCTCGCTAATGGGTAAATGACTGACAAAACACAATTTGCTGAGAAATAACCAATGACAAACTATAGATACAAGAAATCTTTATACTTTTCTACTTGCAGAAAGAGCATCTTATACTTTTCCAGTTACAGAAAGGGTATTTTTCCACACTTGAATTTTTTACCACAATTTTGTCAAGACTGCAACTTGGAATAATGTAACACGCTAAGCTTTGTTCCTACCAAGCCTTCATAAATATATCCACAAACAAAATTAATCAAATCAACAATACACCATCAAATTAATTCCCATGTATATGATGACCAAAGCAGAGCAACCAGTGGGTTAAATCATTATACTGCACTTAATGGATCAAGTCATCAATTCATGAGTATGTGATTCAGGGGATTATGGGACCATCCATCTAATTTTTGAGCCTTGGGGTTACCATCACAATTATCTTTACACTATCATGATAAACTGAGGCCTAATTACAGTTCTTTCTGTCCTTGTCTAGAATACATGTGTCTAGTTTTGTTGCTGGAGGCATACAGTAGCAATGAGTATTGGGTCTCCTGTAACAAGACCTGAAGGTACATTCACTTACCAAAACAATCCAAAGAATTATTGTTTCCAGTTAGATATGCATAATTCTTTCATAGTAAATGCAAATTTTTTTTAATACATGATTATGAATGAGATAAAAAATCCGTATCATCTCCTGGAGAAGTGTTTTGTAAGGACTTGGTTGTTTCCTTGTTATACAAAATTCTGAAATACTTTGATTCTGATAATTTTGTGAACACTAATATGCATAAGTAATACACAACACTTTTTGTTAAGTCTCTTACATTAAAGTAAACAAACAGAAACAGAAGTGACCTAAATAAGTTTACTGAGAATGTACTTTTCTACAAGTATTCTTTCCTTCTACTGCAAGCCTCTCCCAAGTGAATGATACATTATAATGCCAAAGATTGCTGAATATGGAGTCAAGAGAAATAATGAGAACTGTATTCTTACATAAATACACATAATTTCTCCCTAAATGAATATCCCTGTAAATTTTTCAAGAATGAGATAGCATAAATGTCACTGCTAATTCACTTTCTTCTTCACAATTGAGACATCATATTACTAAAGCTCCATTGAGAAAGAAGTCAGAAATGATAAGTTATGTGATAGAGAGAAGACAGTCTGTCATAAGTGAGCATCCCTGCAACATTTATTACTACTGATATTATTTATTTGTATAGTATCACCACAAGGCCTATGGAAATAGTTCAGAGGGGTTGTAAGAAGTGTTATAACATTAATAAATGAGATATATTGCCACAAACAAAAATTCTTGTCTTCTATTAGATGTGAACCACATGTGTAACAGTACCAATCCCTAAGCCTCCTTCAAACAAATGAAGGCACATGAAGAAGTTAAATGAGGATATGGGAACTATGATCCTACATATATTGAGAAAATTTGTCCTGAACAAATAAATCTTTATTATTCTTGACATGACTAACTTGGCAGAAAAACATACCTCCAATACAATGACACTCTTTTGTGTAGAACTGGTGGAGGAAGAAATCAAGAGAAACCATTAGGACTGTGTTCTGATATAAGAAGAGATCTTACCATAAATAAAAATTCATCATAATATCTTTATCACAGTCTACGGTAAAGGTTAAAAAAAATGATAAACTCTATGATATTTCTCAAAACAATATTTCTAAACCTGATAGGAGAGTTAAAAGTACAATTCCCTTCACATCTTGTGCAATGAATGCTGTACCATGTCAAATAGAAAGATGAAAAACAGTGGTAAAAGTATGGATAATAAGAGAATATAGTGATCCCAAACCCACACTCATACCCATAGTTAAGCTGCTGCACCTTTGCTTCAGGTCATCCTGTCCATAAAAGGATAGAGTAGCCTTGTATATCACTATACTAACATGAAGATGAAGGCCACATGAGTACAAGCTGTTAAAGATGAGAACGGTCTGATGCCCTCCTTTTCTAGAGTGAAGCCAAGGGATGAGAGTGGTTATTTTACCGTATGTCATCCCTATAGAGCTAGCTATAGTGTCTGCTTTATGCTCTACAAGCATATCTTCAAGGTCTGTAATGGAAGCTACGGGTTCTGGTTTGCATAAAAAGCTTCAGCTTCACTTTGCTCACACAATGATGTAGGTCTTACTCCCAGCCAGCAATCTACTTATCCTATCTTTCTGAGTATCTGAATCATATAATGAGTTTTTGTTAAACCTCACTGAGTAAGTCAACCTTTGACAGCAGAAAGTGGGAAAGGAGTGAAATTAGACTGTGTAATAGTAAAACAGAAGCCAGAAAAAGCAAGAACAGCTTGAGACAGCCTCTGTTGAAGCTGACAGCATGGTGACATGCTCAGTCAGCAAACAAATATTAAAAAGCTACTAAATAATGCAATTTACCAGATGCAATGGTGAGAATTTCAGTTTGGTATTCTTTTCATGCTGAAACAGTAGGCTAATTACAGTCATCCTACATGTGCACATTTCAAGTGAAATATCAAATGAAACACGAAATGGCTATTATGTCAGACAGTGTAACAACATGCCTAATACTCATGTTTATACTTGTTCATAAAGGACATTAAAGTCCTCATCCAGGGTCAACTTTGTAAGTCTGAGGACATAGAATGAGACTGCTGTTGCCTGTACTAGTCACCAAATGTTTCTGTCATTGTAAACAAAGGTTGAGGGTTGAGTTACCTCTGCACCATACAAAGTAAACACAGCTTCAAGTAGGGCTCACTGTAATACAGCTTTGTTGTTACACTGAGTTAAAGTTAATGCGAAGGCATCATAAACCTACATAAAATATGCTTTATTAATGAAAACAAAGTGAGGACCACTACACTGCAGCAATTTCTTGATTGAGGCTTGGAAACCTTGTGTACCACTTGCAAAAATTAACAGTTGAAAAAGTTACAAAGCTTTTGAAACTGCAAGGCATGAGAAATGAAAAGCTTATGCAACTTAAAAATCATCAAAACCTTCAAAGCTTATGAAATTTTAACTGCTAATCAGCCAAGCTAATGTGTGGCTGTATTGGTATAAAGATTCATATCATCTTGGCTTGTAACTGTCTAGACCTCAGTGTCTCATTAAGAAAGTGAGTACTCTCTCAGGGAGTCTTACTGCCTGTCTCATAGGTTTATACTAACTTTTGATAAAATTCTGTATAAGGCATATGTCTGCAATTTACTCATGTTCATGAATTGGTAGTCTTACAGCTAGGCTTGTAGATTTATACTAACTTTTAATAAAATTCTGTATAGTGCATATGTCTGTAATTCACTCATGTTCAGGGACTGCTCCATTCAATCCATCTAATTTGCACTATCTATCTGTATCTCTGATGCCTGTTCCCTTTGTATACACCATTCCATGCATTCTTTCACCATTTCACTCCTCCAGTACTCTTCCACTTTATTACCCCATGTCACTGGAGGTCTTCCTCTCACACTAACAACTTTATTCATACTATCACACACTCTCTTTTTAAACTTCCCATCTTGCATTCTTTTCACGTACCCTAACCACCTTGAAGTATTACGTCTCATCCATTCTACCACTCCACAACTCGTTCCCTCTGCATTCTTCACTTTCATACACCTTTGCTGTTCATTATTCTGTCAAGAGACCCAGTGACTCTTCTACCCTGTACTGCTCTCTCCCTTATCTCTCCTTCTATAATGCCAAAGTTGCCCAACATAGGTCCCAAATACTTACATTCTGTTACCTCCTCTGGTCTTCCTCCCCCATATCTATAACAAAGTTTAGTACACTTTATTGTCTCACTCTATAGAGCTTTTCAAAATCTATACTTTCACTCCATTTCCTTTCAAACACCATTACTTTACTTGCATTTATCTTTAATTGCCTATGCTTACACCCATCAGAGAAAACACAACCTTTTGCAACTCCTCTTTTCTCTCCACAAATAATATCGTCTGCAAACAGGCTTGTCACTAGCCACCATACCTCACCACCACACTCCATCTCTATACTCCCTTTTCCTAGTTTTGCTTTCATCTTTCTTATTACTCCATCTAGGTATATGTTTAAAAGCCATGGTGACATCACACAGCCCTGCCTCATACCCACATGTATACCAAGACTACTGCTCAACTCTCCATCCACTCTTACTCATGCATCTGC
>JAUUDY010517000.1:0-12463 GCA_032361765.1 Panulirus inflatus | reverse complement strand
GCATCAACTCATAAGTGGACATAGTTGGTAAAAGAAAAAAAAGTTAAAAAAATGGGGGTGAGTTACACAGGTCAGGGCAACTCATGCCTCCTGACTAAACTACCAAAGCCATGGGGCTTTGGGCAACCTCCAAACAACATACAACTGCATAACAGCTCATACTGATGGATCATCATGGAAGATTCTAAAAGGAGTGTCATGTGCTGTGATGTAAATATGTACCACTAACAAACTATTGAATGTAAATTGTTTACACTTTAGAATGCTCTCACTTGGACTGCAGTAGAGAAGCACCAGACTAGAGAAGTTTATCCAAAATAAAGCTCAACAGAGAGATGGGAAAGAATAATGAAAAGCTTCAGAGAATCATAAAAGGCTTTGGAGGGAGGTAAACTGTGTGAAGAAAATAAGAAAACAAATGGAGGCAGTAGTGATAAGTGTAGATGACAAAGTGTCAATAGGCAAAGACAGAAGGAGTATTTTGAAGGACTGTTGGACATGTCAGATGATGGGGTGGCAGATGTGCTGTGTTTGGGACAAAGTTGCATGTGGAGTGAAAGTCACTTGCAAATAGTAAGATTAATGAGATACTGATAGCCTTGCGTAAAATTAAGTGTGGAAAATCAAAAAGACTGAATGGGACTGCAGTTGAGCATTACAAGAAAGAGGGTTACCATGTTGTTAACTGGATTTAAATATTCTATTCAGTGTTTGTATGGCCCAAGGTTAAGTGCTTGAGGACTGGCAGAATGCAGGTATAGTGCCCTATATACACTCAAGGGGTAAAAAAGTGAATGTTCAAATTATACAAGTATAAGCCTTGAGTATACCTTGCCTGGTGTCTAGGAGAAAGTACAAGATAGTTTGTACTGAGGCAGAGGCATCATGGAAGGTGTTATGAATAACTGGGAGGTTATCAAATACAGTGGAATGTTTTACCAGGCATGCATGCCCCCGAGAAGCTAAGAAGGTTCATAGTGAGGGTAGGTCTGTATCAAGGTGTATGTGTGCATGTATGTTCACCATTTTATACTTGTTCACCATTTTCTGCACAGCAGGGTCAGACCAGAAGCAAACGAAGAACTGCCTCATTTGCACACATCTACTTTACAGCTGTCATATTTATTGCACTAAAACCAAAACCCTCCTATCCACAGCCAAGCCCCATGTTCTTTCTGTAGTTCCTTTGATCACTTAATATACCCTGGTTTAGTCCAATGACTGCATTTTGCCCCCTGCATTGCTCCAATTCACTTTATCCCCTGCAATGTATTTCTATGATTCCTTAATCTATGAATACCTCCTGAAGAAACCTTCTCCTCTTCACACGTTTTGTCTTCCAGCGTATGAAATCAGCTCCTATTTCACTGAAGTAATAGCTAAACAATATGCCAAGACTCTTAGGAAGGTGTATTGAATGTTGCTTTTGATATTCAACAAGTCAAGTTATGGACATGGTCAAAAACGCGTTTGGATAAGATGCTGGATGTGCCACTCTTCTGCGATGGAATGAGGAAACATACTTTGCACTATATAGTTGGAGAACTAAATTCCTCTATGTACCTGTTATTTTCCACAGATGACCACTTGTTAGGAGAGGCAAAGATAGCTTTTGCGCATTGATGCTTCTCATCTCCTCATCAATTAGTGCCACCAACTTCGATATCACTCGCTGACCCAGTGGCAAAAAGGCAAACATTCCATTGCTCCTTAAGCTTATTATGCCATAGTCCATCAAGAGCTGTCAAAAATGCAGTAAATATTAGAAAGATACACAAACTGGGTAAAAAATCTGTTAATACCATCTGCCATAGCTGTATTCTAATTCTTAGAGACTGGCCAGCATTATACACAATATAATCTAAGCTCCACACCACAGAAAAATTCTTATCCCCAGCCATCTCACACTTCACTATCACCAACCAAGCCAGCAAGAAGCTCATACCACAAACATATAGGAAGTAATACAACCTAAATCTTTCCTCACAAGTTGCAAACTACATATGGTAAAGAAACCTACTCAAGCAAAACCTTTAACTATCAAGAGAGATCATAAAACAAATACAAACTTGACAGAATACTGCTGCTATCTTAATTACTGAAAAGCAAACAGTAAAATGGCTCTACCTCCTTAACACTGAACATAAAACCAATAACAACCTACTGTGGCGAACAATATAAGGAAATCCACACCTCCCACACACGAAGCGCTTCTTATCCTAATCAAAAACATCTCTTCCCTTGCAGAATGCACAGACATATTAGTAGTCATCACACATTACTCAAACATTAACCGTATCTCTACCATAATCCAAAACAGGAAAGCCATAAAAAGCCTACAAAAACCACCTTGGAACAGCTGCTCTTCCACCCTTCACTCCCAGTGACACGCAAAACACATTCCAAACTTCTATATAAAGTGCCTTACCCTGATTATTGTTCAAGTCCTAACATCTATAACCACTCATGGTTGCACAACAAAATCCATAAAATCTGGAAACAGCAATATTTCACCCATTCTACAATCCTTCAAACCACCAAACTCCCCTTCCTTGAAGCACACTATATCACTGCTATCTTCAGTATCAAAACAACTGAAAACCTGTTCATCAAGAGAATCGACCAGAATATCCCAATTTCACCTACACAGCATGGATGACTCTCATTCTACTACCAGATTGCACACACTCATTAGAAAACTCATCCTGAATGGCTTTAACCAACTACAAACCTTCTCCCACATAAACTGCAATGGATATCAAAAAAGCATTTGACAAAGTCCTCACTTATGAGATGATATCACCCTCCACACTAATGACATAAAATGGTTAGCCAACTTTTTAGCTAGCTACTAAGCTAACATCACTCACAAAATCTTCACATACAAAATTCTAAAGCCCTACATTCGAGTTCCCTTGGGTGCACTTTATTCTCCGACCCTCTTCAATTTCTTCCAACATGACCTCCCTGCATACCACAGTGAGACACAAGCTCTCATTCAAAAATGACCCCACAATCATATAACAGCCCCTTCACACTACCTATGCAAACATGCAGCAATACCATGCCATCACAACAACAGCTTACCCAAAACAGAGCGACTGCATCTTTAGAAAAGTCTACTCTCACCCTCCCAACTACTCACTGACATGTCCTGTTATCCTGAATGATTGACCACTTCCAAACAACAAAACCCCAACCACACAAACTATCACAACACACATGGCATTCACTATCCACATCAAAAATATCACAAAGGCCATAAACAAGGTAACTGGTCTTAGAACACAAAAGTAGCACAAACAATTCATATGGTCTTCCCTAGACTACACTTTACCTGCTTGGTCATACATCGTCAACAGCAAACATTGTACAAAATAAACAGTAAACATTGCCAAACAGGGCAATCAGAATAATCACCAGTTACCTTGCCACAACAAAGATTTCAAAACCTGCACAACAAAACAAAAATCCTTCCAACACAATATCACCTGAACATGATCGACTCAGTTCTTTGCAACAGGCTAAAAATCCTTCTGATATAAACCACTACATAATCAAAAACATACCCCAGAGAGAAAAAGACTCACCATTGCCTCACCCTTCAATAACGTATACAGTAGTTACATATACCCTACTTCCTCTCCCGACACACACGATACTGACAAAGCATGTGGATTGTAACAGTGGCTACACACAAAAACGACCCAACGTACACCCAATATAATTCTGTGATACTGCAAAATAAAAAGTGTGTGTGTGTGTGTGTGTGTGTGTGTGTGTGTGTGTGAATAGTGGGGAGGGTTATGAATATCTGATAAACTGTGGGGTTTAGTTACAAAATCAACAAATCCAATGAAACCCTCACCTCAGCTCCTGTAGTCGCTTATATTTATGAAAGAAATATGCCAATATTAGAGAGTCTGCTGATGAAAACAGCATGGAATGGCTGCTTGTGTGGAGATGAGACAGTGACTTGATCTACACCTCTATCTGTCATCCATTTGTTGACATTTGTTTGCAGTTAGCTCATCATTCCATCATGGGTGTATCTGGTTTATTTCGACTAAAGTACTGAAAGAGGAGAAATCTGGTATCATGAGGAAGTTAGGTAACGTTTTCACAGTTTCTGCTGATTTTGCGATAAACATGTTTTCATTACGCCAACATTTTCCACTAACATAACCCTCACCACTTTCGCCTTACTAATCTTGGAATAAATACAATGCACTAAATCAAGCTCCCTTCCACTCATATTCTACTCTTCAAACACTGTAAATCCACCGCAAATCAAAACTACTCAAAATTTAAAGCTAGTTTTGTTACAAAGTGTTGCTAACCTGGTATATTACCGACAATATATTTCAAATCATACGAATGACACTTGGTGTCACAGCAGTCTCTAATTCAGCAATTTTCATGTCCATGAAATACACATAGCATTTTTATAGGTGTCGGTAATAGCCCACTGACTATCCATACTGGAGGTAGATAAATGGAACCTAAGAGAACAGACAGTAAAGGTAAGTGGCATTTGACGAAATCTACATTTACCAACCATGATATAAATACAAAAATAAGTGGATCCTTTTTAGTTAGTGCTTTCTCACCAGGTTCATACATATGTAGTGACATACAGGTTATTACCTTCTGGGAGAGCGACATTGGTTCTCCCTTCTTGACGACGGCATCTTTGGGCTTGACATTAAGAGGCTGGAACAATTGTGACACCTTATACTGGTGGTGGCATCTCCGGTAAGAAAAGATACTCGACAGTTTCCTGTTACTGGCGAAGAACTGTAAAGTTCTTGTCATTGTTCAAGTCCCAGTGCCACTTGAAGTGTTCTCTCCCAACCAAGTGTGGAAGAGTTTACCAACAAACGTGAATTACAGACGACTAACGACGGCCGTGCTATCATTAAGGAATTTCCGTCACCTTCCGGGAATATGTGTAGATAAGGCCGCTATCTGCAGTGCCCTAGCGCTCGCTTGCTTTATCTCGTCTATATCCATTCAGTCACTTACCAAGCTATTTATCTTATCACTAAATATCCATGGAGTTCCTCTATACTTAATCTGCCACATTACGTAAAGAGCCCTCATCTCTCGGTAATAAAGCTGAAAATTATTCAAATATTCATGTACAGCTTGAGTACATGTGCTGCAATCATTGAATAGTGATCAAACTTTACTAGGAAACATTCTGACTTTGTAATACACTATACTGATGAGAAAGATTATCAAAGAAGTATTCCCACGTCCAGTATCAAGAAACAGTACTCACGAGCTTTACAAAAATTGTTCTACAGAACAAACAGGTCATTAAAGCAGAAATCTTGCATAGTTCACTCATATGTCTGTTAATACTACAACAAAACTATTTTCAATTATCCTTATTGGCGAATGATAATACTTTAGCGCTGAGCTATGTCTGAATTTTTATACGGGAAATTCAGGGTCACTCAACTAATTCTTACTTTCATAACTACGGAATTTGCTTCTAAACTTTCAAAATGTATTAAAGATAAAGAATAATCATTTGAATATGCCGCCATTGTACTCTACGAACGCGATGATATTGGGCAATCATCCAAAGATAGCAATGAAAACTGAAGCATGAGCCAGAAATTTATTCTCAAGTTTCGCCAACCTATTCAAGAAAATAATGATGAAGGATATGGTCTATATTTTCTGTAAGGGCCCAAGAAATTATCAATATGAAATACAACGAAGTTGTGATATCAACATATTTTGTTTCACAAAACCCCAGAAAACTGTAGAATATTTATGTGGTTTTCTAAACCATCAAAGGAAGAATAAACATGCTATTAATTATCAGTATTTGAAATTAGTGAAAATGACACAAATCACTTGAGAATAACCTACAATTTTATATCACTTTCCGGACACCGGTTGCATGGGTGCTGTGGAGACCTGTCGAGACCTTTATATAATAGATATATTTATCGCTGTGACTGATCTTATAAAGATATCACAGTTTATGACACTGATATATACATATAGTTATTCATACTTTTGTAAAATTAGACATATGATTTTCAGAGAGCAGTACACATCTTTCTATGAGACAATCCTATTGTTGTATATGTCTGTCAGCAAGATAGGTCGTAAATGGCACATATTCAGCACATTTCGGATTTTCATATGAATTAATGTCTGATCCAAGGCTTATGATTTTTTCCTTTGTAATGCATGCAGCCTGATGCTTACTTAGTCTGGACCACGAAAGAAAAGTGGACCTTCACTTTAAATATTTAAAACTGGTTTCGTCGGCTGTTCACTCATAACCTTTTCCCTGGTTTCGTTGATACTTTTTTGATATAAGGGAAATTTCAGCCTTTGGCACATTAACTGTTATTTAATGGTTACCAGAATGTTTTACGAGTTTAAGTCACTATTCTAATTGGTCATTGTAATGGTTTTAGCAAAATATCAATGGAAATGCGCTATCAGGTCAGAAAATATTGCAATTTCTTTTTTTTTTCTTACTGCTTCTACAACACAGGAAGACCTTTCTTCCTGCTTGTACAACACAGGAAGAGTTTTGAGAAGTAATGTAAGATTTCTTACCGCTTAAACAAAACTGGAAGAGCTTTAGGAAGTAATGTAAGATTTCCAACTACTTATGTAACACAGGAAGAGCTTTGAGAAGTAATGTAAGATTTCTTACTGATTATACAACACAGAATGAGCTTTGAGAAGTAAGATTTCTTACTGTTTATACAATACAGGAAGAGTTTTGGGAAGTAATGTGCTGCACAGCTCGTTACACACTTCCTACACATATGGCAGCTTAACGTTAACTATTGTACGTACGTTATGATCTCTGGTGTCAACGTTTCCACTCACACGTCACTTAGTTCCCTGAAATGAGGTCAAACTCTCTTATTTTACCTTATTGCCAATGACGTTCAACCTTGCCACTTCCCATCAAAGTACTAGACCACCGATTCCGCAACCAAGGTTCCGCGAAATTTTGAGAAAAATATCGAAGCCCAGTACTTCATAATATATGTATGGAGCAATTTTAACTTTATATCTAGTAACTTAGTTTTTCTTTTCACTTTAAAAAGAAGTCCAATGAAGTTTATTGATTAATTTCAACTGAAAGACGCTCATACGATAAGAGTGATATGGAGCAGAGTCGACATGTTGATAATGGACTCTACAAGGGAATGTGAGGCGTCCGAGGTAAACCATGGAAAGTTCTGTGGGCCCTGGATGTAGATAAGGAGCCGTTTCATTGAATTTAAATATGACAGCTAAATAATGGATGAGCGGATACGGCCTTTCTTCGTCAGTTCCTGGCAATATCTTGCTAACGCGGGAAACGGCGATCAAGTATGAATATATGTGCGTGTACTTGGAATAATCAGCGGCTGCCTAACAACTACATACAATTAAAACACCACCATGAAACAAAGATCTACCAATACAGTCCCACCTAAAAATGCTCAGCTGTCATGTTTAATATTAAAGCACTGAAACTACAGTCCGCTATCCACAACTAAGCCCCATGTGTCTCTCTGTGGTTCCCCCAAGACCTCGTTAATGGTGCCCCAGGTGTCCCATAAAGGGGTATATTGTATGTCTAGGGGTTATATTCTTCAACTTCTTCCACTCATGTTCTCACGAGGTTGAGAGGTAATGAGACCTTTGAATGAGATGGAGTGAAAGGTAAGATGTAAAATCTGGTCTACAAGATTAAGTTATGGATGGTCAGGGAAGAGGTGTGGTACTCTTGATGAAGGAGATTGGTTTGAAAAGATATTTCAGATTTTTTGTGTTAGAGCAAGGTTAATAATAGTAAAGCTCTAGTGTAAGAAATCATGAGAATCTTAGGAAAAAGGCTAGAAGTTGGCAAAGATATATGTAAACTTGGACGGTAAATAACAAGACCAATGTAAGATACAAAAACCAAGTTAGGGCTTTTACAGGGAATATTATCAGAGATAACGAAATGAAAGAGCCAAACATGCCAAAACAAGTGCAAAGTTAGTTTGGGAATTTGTAAATATGAAGACTTCATTGAGAAGAGGGATTCCAGAATTAATTAAGAACAACACTGACCATGATGAAGGCCTGTACAGCTGAGGAAAATGCAGAGACAATCACAGTTCTTTGCTTGTGTATTCACCGAGGAGGATACAGGATATATGGCCACAACACAGATGTCAAGGGTCATGACAATTAAAAAGGATACTGTAGTAAAAAGATTCAAAGAGCTTAAATTAACATATCATCAGAACCTGATAGACATCACCCAAGGATATTAAACGAGGTAAAAGATGTAATCAGTTATCCACTAGCATTGATATTTGTAATATCTTAAAAAAAAAAAGTTGCAGGACTGGAAGAAAGCTAAAATCTCTGCCATTTTCAGAAAAGGTCAAAATAAACCTATCCAATAATTTCAGGCCCATTAGTCTGACCAGCATGATCTGAAAGGTATTGAAGCTATTGAGAGAGATAAAATTTTAGGTCACATGCAGGGGAATTATTTCTTTAAAAAAAAAAAAAGCCAGTAAGGGTTTACCAAGGCAGATTAATAGCACTACAAGTGATAAAAAGCATAAGAAAAATGGACTGAAATAACTGATAAGCAAAAGATACTTGGCTATTATATATACATATTATGCAAAGGCTTTTAACAAAGTTCCACAAGAGATCCTTAAGAAGATATATGATTATGCTCATTTCTAAGAGAAACAATGGAGGTGGTGAATGACAACACTTCACAGTGGAGGGAGGTCACCAGTGGTATACCTAAGGAAAAGTACAAGACAACCAATATCATATGTGACACCACAACCAGAGGAATGGAAGATATTGGATGGAGAATGTGAACAGTAAAAAAGGCATTTGAAGTACACAATGGCCCTAAATTGTCTTTTAAGACTCATTTCAATGAAAAAGTTGAGAGCAGCAATAAAATAATGGAAATACTTCAAAGGAGGCACACATTTCTTCTGGTGACATATTCATTACTGTATAAAGCACAAGATAGACCACATTTAGAACTCCATAATACTGTTTGGTATCTCTACAAGTTAAATATACACAGATATGATTGAAAATACTCCAAAGAAGGCCATCAGGCTACTTGGCTCCCTCAAGACTCTCATACACTAAAAGACTAAATAATTTGAATCTGTTGATTCTAGTTTATAGGCATAATACGGGTGATGTGACTGATATATATATTATAAATGAAATTATATATATCTATTCATTCATTATACTTAACCGCTGTTTCCTGCGTCAACAAGGTAGTACAAGGAAGCAGATGAGGAATGGCCCAACCACTCATATACATATATATATACATAAACGCCCATACACATACATATACATATCAGCGTATACATACATATACATACACGTATATATTCATACTTGCTGCCTTCATCCATTCCCGTTGCTACCCCACCACATAAATGACATACGTGATATAAAAGTTTGTGAAATGCAGAAATGTAGCAAAGTTTGAATGATGAGGGCATACCTTGAAGCTTTGTAAGGATGTGTGCAAATTGGATATCAGAAACTACACTTTCACAAAGAGGATTGTGGATATGTGGTACTCTGCCAAATGAAATAGTTTCTCATTAATGAATGCCTTTGACCAGTGTCTCGTTAAGTTTTGGGAATATCAGCCAATACCTTATGACATTCAAGCCATTATCATTTTACAGAAGCGTCAAAGAGAGCAGCGATCTAAACAAAAAAGCATTTACACCTTCATCCAGCAACTACCTATGAAAACAAAAGTAATGAGCACTCACCAAGAGCAGACATGTTGGCTGAGGTGGACAAGGGGGTGGTCTAAAATCTATTGTGAGGAAGAGATGAAGGAGACAGTTATCTAGGTCATTAACACTTGGGAGCACAAGAAGGGTAACATTTGAGTGGAGAGAGCAGGGGGCTATCTGCCAGAAAGCATCAATTGTGATGGCATGCTGGACAGTTCACAGGATTGTGGAAGAGGGAGAGATGTGGGTGGGAGAGTTTGATGGGCGAGAAGAAGGCAAGTGAGGCTTAAAGAACTACCTGGCCAATTGTTGCTCTTGGGTATGAATTTCCTTGGGAGCAAGCACAGCATTCTAACTCCTTAAATCACTGGCTTTTTCCAGATTAGGGTCAAAGTCCAGTCCAGACTGAGCAAGTGCTTTCTCTACTGTAAAGTCATTAACATCAAGAACCACATCTTAAACACATTCTTCATTTTTGTCAGCAAGACGCAACATCCATGTGGCCATTCACATCCAACTCCACATCACAGAAATTAATAATTTCCATGATATTAGATTCCTTATGGTCTAAGAAGCCCTCCTTACCAACCTTATGTCTAAGGTCAACGACCACACACACTGTTGTAATATACTTGGGGAACTCCTTGACATCATTCACACAGGATTTCCGTAAAGCTTTCCATGAAAACAGTTCAGAGAGGATATTTTGACTTTATCCTGAGAAACCATGATGTTGTCAGTTGAATCTCTCACATTATGTGATTTCCACAACCACTTGCTTCCTTGGACTGTGTCATCCATCAGTTGAGAAATAGTCCACCTGAAGTATAAGACCTTAAAATGTTGCTATAGCCTCTTGATCAACAGACTACAGCAATGAGGTTGTATTATAGGGTAGGAACATGATGTCAACACTGAAGTTGATATTCTCAGGTGCTTGGATTGTCCTGGTGTTGTCAGGAACAAGTAGCACCTTGAATGTGCTGCTCTTGACTCTGATGAAGGTGTGCATACATAATCCATACCCTATAACTCTGAGCAAAGTCACTTTTTATATTTACTGTATATCAAATGTTGCATGACCTACATTTACATTCATCAAACCTTTTTTTTTTTTCATCATCAGAGCACCTATGATAAGACTATAATAAGATGCAGGACTGAAGAGATTTCTGCTGAGGATATCTAAAAAATCATAACTGTATTTAAAGTCTTTTTTTTTTTTTATATCCTTATAATTGACTTAGGTTACAGCGATAAGCTATGGGACAGGATAAGTGATCATGGCAAATATACTACACTCAATTTGGCATGACTCAAATGAGAAAACACAATGACCCAAAATGTAACAAAGTACTATCCCTAAACCTTACTATACATGAGCGTTTTAAAAATAAAATGAGGAAATCACGAAATGCATCTGCCGACACACACACAAAAACTGGGATTTTACGTGTGTAAAGTAATTTAATAACAAACCTTTTGTACTTTTTTGTCTGAAGGCCAATCAAAATAAAAATAAAAAACTTAAATGCAAACAAGTATCAATATCAGAAAATGGGAAATAAGAAGCTACACCATTTTTAGTTAATGCATACTAGCAACACCAAAAATTTAACCCAAAGTGTATTCAATGCTGTCCCTATGAATTATTTACAATTTTATATGACATAACTTATAAACTAGAATAATCTATATATTTGTTATAATAAAACAATTTTGTCCCGCTGGTGCATATTAAAATATTTTCACAGCAATATGCTTATTGAATTTTAAGAAAAACAAAAGGTGGCACCATTAAGATATTTATCACATAACCACAACAATGTCATATTTACATGTGGTACATTCTGTAAAATGGTGCATCCTTTACAATGAAATAAGCCCTATTTCCCCTCCCTCTCCCCCAAAGCATCTTGTTTTACTGTAGTTGCACAGCAACCTCAGTGCTACCTGACACACTTAGATTATTACCAACTATATACAAGTGGAAAGGAAAACTTTATGCAACTTCCCACATAAAACACCACTGCCAAAATATCAACTATGGGATGAGAAGCTTTATGTATCAAGGAAAGCCACTTCAGATAAAAAGGCAAATAAAATCTACCAGAAAATTCATCAAATAGACATATAATGTCTACAAACATTAGAAAAATAAACCTAGGTAGTAATCAACCTCTCTGAACATTGTGGAAAACATTCCAGTCCTTAATATCTCAATTGTGGAAATATATGATGAAATGAGCACCTACTTTCATTACGCTTCAATAGATAATGAATTTGTCAAGAATTATATAGTTCTCGATAACATTCAATTCCAAGGGGCAATGCATGCAAACTGGAGACAAATCCAGTATACCCCAGAGATTAAAACTGGATTAGAAGTGTTCCTCAGAAAGTACTTCAATAAAGCTTGTTTCTTATATACTGAATATGATACTGAGAGCTTTGCTGAGATACTTACAAAGGCACAAACCACTGACCATATCAAATTATCTTGCATCCCCACTGAAGAAGCTGCCCATAGAATCAACAAGTTTTTAAGATGCAATCTTAACTACTGTCAAGGAATATTTGGGCTTTTATATATTACATATGACATACATTGGTGATGCCAGCAGAGGATATTAATTAATGAAAATTTCCTGAAAATCTTACAGCCAGCCAGAGAATTTTACAATTAACTC
>JAUUDY010516889.1:0-10553 GCA_032361765.1 Panulirus inflatus | reverse complement strand
CTGAATAATGGATTCAAATGAGTTTTCTCTGTAGAAGATACAATATTCCCATTACAAGTGAAATAGAATGGGGAGGAGGTTTTAGAAATTGTTGATATATTTAAAAAAGATATTGATAGAATCCTCAAGGGCTTGACCCATCCAAAGCTCTTACCCTGATAAAAGTTGATCATATTTGCTAAAGATGTGTGTAATTATGCTAGATAAAGATAAGATGGGCCTGGAGGATTACAACATCCTCTCAGTACTCCTTCTTATTTCTATCCTTTAACCAGAACATATCATATAACCTTTATCTAACTCTCAGAGAATTTTAGCATGCTAATCATAATAATCCTATTGTGTACCTTGTTTTTTTTTTCAGTTTTTGCTTAATTTGGTCTCATTCCTGTAATTAAGGGTATAATTTTTCAGGAAGTTTGGATGATTTTTCTAATTTTTCTAAACAACAACTATGCTGCGCTGGCAGAACTTACATGATTATGGGTACATTATGGCAAAAAATGAAAAAGGAGGGGGAATGGATTATTCCACTTAAAAGAGTGACCTGAAGTTTCGAGAAGTAGTGAAAGATGGCCCTTTCTCATGGTACGTAATGGGAATACTTATATATAATTCTCCAAATGATTGTAACAAATATACAATGATAACAACAAGGAACAATCAAGATGGTACATAAAGCACCTCTTACATATGGTAAAGTACTGATAATGGGGGATATCTGTTATAATGAGATAGATGCAGGATTTTTGTTGTTCTAATTCTTTTAAACAACAGCTGTGCTGGGCTGGCTGAGTCTACATAATCATGGGTACATCTTGGCAAAAAATGAAAAAGGAGGGGGAAATGATTTTTCCGCTTAAAAGACTGACCTGAAGTTTCAAGAAATAGAGGAAGGTGGCCCCTTCTGATAGTACATAAAGGGAATACTGATTTATAATCCTCCAAATGATTGTAGTGAAAAGGAACAAATATACAATGATAACAATAAGGAACATTCAAGCTAGTACATGAATCACTTCTTACACATGGTAAAGTACTGATAATGGGGGATGACAGTTAAAATGAGATAGATGGGGAATTTTGGATTTTTATGGTGATAGGGAATCAAGGGACAAGTTTTAAGAATGAATACAGGAAAATTTTGTAAACCAACATTTTACGAAACAATCTAAGAGTAAAGGGACTGATACACCATCATTACTAAATTTCATCTTCACTCATCCTAGCCTGGATAATGAAAAAAATATATACGATACACCAATAGGAAGAAATGATCATGTAATGCTTAAGTTTGAATATGTGGTAAAAGAGGTCATTAAAAGGGCAGAGGTGCGACAGGATATGAGATTTAATTGCAGGAACTATACAGACCTCAATTTTCTTAATGGTAACGTAGACTGGGAAATGAAATTCAGTAGTCAGGAATCAGGGCTTTTTGTTGAGAACTTTTGTGAAATTTACAATGAAGGAATAGGGACATGGATGCCTCCAGCCCTCCAAATGACAGAGAGAGTGGTAAGAACAATGAAGAAATAGTTTAATAAAAGATATAACAGGGCAAAGGACTTTTGATGTGTATAGTGACAAAATTAAAGGCAGCAATCTAACCAGCCACCTATTGCAAGGTATGAGAGAGCACAGAATCAGTAAAGCAGGATAAGAAAGGATGATTAAGGTGACTTTCAAAAGAATATATGTAGACTTGGCAGATGAAAGTCCAAAACTTCTCCCAGTTCATCAGGAGTCAGTTGTCATTTAGCAAGCAGCTATTCATGGTAAAGGATTCTTGGGGAAAATTGTAGAGAATGATAGAAGGATATGTTAGGAACTGAATAATGGATTCAAATGAGTTTTCTTTGTAGAAGATACAATATTACCATCACAAGTGAAATAGAATGGGGAGGAGGTTTTAGAAATTGTTGATATATTTAGAAAAGATATTAACAGAATCCAAAAGGGTCTTGACCCGTCCAAGGCTCCTAGCCTGATCAAAGTTCATCGTATTTGCTAAAGATGTGTGCAATTATGCTAGATAAAGATAAGATATGGCCTGGAGGATTATAACACCCTCTTTGTACTCCTTATTTCTATGCTTTAACCAGAACGCATCAAATAACCTTTACTAATTTTCGAAGTATTTTAGTATGATAATCATTATAATCATATTGTGTACCTTGGTTTTCTTTCAGTTTTTGCTTAATTTGGACTCATTCCTGTTATTAAGGGTATAATTTTTCAGCAGGTTGGGGTTGTTTTTCAAATTCTTCTAAACAATAGCTATGCTGGGCTGGCTGAACTTACATGATTATGGGTGCATTATGGCAAAAAAATGAAAAAGGAAGGGAAAGGATTATCCCACTCAAAGAGTGACCAGAAGATTCGAGATATAGTGGAACGTGGCCTCATCAGATGGTACGTAATGGGAATACTAATATATAATTCTCGAAATGATTGTAATCAAATGATTGTAATGAAAAGGAACAAATATACATTGATAACAATAAGGAACAATCAAGATGGTACATGAATCACTTCTTACATATGGTAAAGTACTGATAATGGATTTTCATGGTGATAGAGAATCGGAGATAAATTTTAAGAATGAATAAAGGAAAATTTTGTATACCAACATTTTATGGAACACTCTGAGAGTAAAGGGACTGATACACCATCATTACTAAATTTTATCATCACTTATCCTCAATGGATAATGAGAAAAATATATATGATACACCAGTAGGAAAAAATGATCATGTAATGCTCAAGTTTAGATATGTGGTAAAAGAGGTCATTAAAAGGGCAGAGGTGTGACAGGATATGAGATTTAATTGCAGGAGCTATACAGACCTCAATATTCTTAGTGGTAACATAGACCAGGAAATGAAATTCAGTAGTTAGGAACCAGGGCTTTGTGTTGAGAGGTTCTGTGAAATTTACAATGAAGGAATAGGGGCATGGATGCCTCCAGCCCTCCAATTGACAGAGAGTGGTAAGAAAGATGAAGGAATAGTTTAATAAAAGATATTTCAGAGCAAAGGACCTTTGAGATGTAGAGTGACAAAATTAAAGGCAGCAATCAAACCAGCCACCTTTTGCAATGTATGAGAGAGCACAGAATCAGTAAAGCAGGATAAGAAAAGAGGATCAAGGAGACTTTCAA
Organism: Panulirus inflatus; assembly: GCA_032361765.1. Taxonomy (NCBI): domain Eukaryota; kingdom Metazoa; phylum Arthropoda; class Malacostraca; order Decapoda; family Palinuridae; genus Panulirus; species Panulirus inflatus. The sequence continues at coordinate 7,390 of JAUUDY010516889.1, read as the reverse complement.
AATAATATATGTAGACTTGGCAGATGAAAGTCCAAAACTTTTTCCCAGTTTATTAGGAGTCAGTTTTCATTTAACAAGATGCTATTCATGGTAAGGGATTATTGGGGAAAATTGTAAAGGATGATAGAAGGATATGTGAAAAACTGAATAATGGATTCAAATGAGTTTTCTCTGTAGAAGATACAATATTCCCATTACAAGTGAAATAGAATGGGGAGGACATTTTAGAAATTGCTGATATATTTAGAAAAGATATTAATAAAATGCTACAGGGCTTGACCCATCCAAGGCTCTTACCCTGATGAAAGTTCATCATATTTGCTAAATATGTTTGTAATTATGCTTGATAAAGATAAGATGTGGCCTGGAGGATTACAACACCCTCTCTGTACTCCTTCTTATTTCTATCCTTTAACCAGAAAATATCATGTAACTTTTACATAACTCTCGGAGTATCTTACCATGCTAATCATAATAATCCTATTGTGTACCTTGTTTTTCTTTCAGTTTTTGCTTAATTTGGTCTCATTCCTGTAATTAAGGGAATAGTTTTTCAGGAGGTTTGGATGGCGTTTCTAATTTTTCTAAACAACAACTGTGCTGGGCTGGCTGAACTTACATGATTATAGGTACATGATGGTAAAAAATGAAAAAGGAGCTGAAAGGATTATCATACTTAAAAGAGTGACCTGAAGTTTCAAGAAATAGTGGAAGGTGGCCCCTTCTGATGGTACTTAATGGAAATACCGATATATAATCCTCCAAATGATCGTAATGAAAAGGAACAAATATAGAATGATACCAATAAGGAACAATGAAGCTGGTACATGAATCACATCTTACACATGGTAAAGTATTGATAATGGGGGATGTCAGTTATAATGAGATAGATGGGGGATTTTGGATTTTCATGGTGATAGAGAATCAAGAGACAAATTTTAAGAATGAATACAGGAAAATTTTGTATACCAATATTTTAAGGGACTGACACACCATCATTATTAAATTCTATCTTCACTCCTCCTAGTATGGGTAATGAAAAAATATATACGATACACCAGTTGGAAGAAATGGTCATGTAATGCTCAACTTTGAATATGCGGTAAAAGAGATCATTAAAAGGGCAGAGGTGTGACAGTATATAAGATTTAATTGCAGGAAGTATACAGACCTCAATATTCTTAGTGGTACCATAGACTGGGAAATGAAATTCAGTAGTCAGGAACCAGGGCTTTGTGTTGAGGGGTTCTATGAAATTTACAATGAAGGAATAGGGGCATGGATGCCTCCAGTCCTCCAATACAGAGAGAGTGATAAGAACGATGAAGGAATAGTTTAATAAAAGATATTACAGAGCAGAGGACCTTTCAGATGTAGAGGGACAAAATTAAAGGCAGCAATCTAACCAGCCACCTTTTGCAAGGTATGAGAGAGCACAGAATCGGTAAACCAGGATAAGAAAAGAGGATCAAGGAGACTTTCAAAAGAATATATGTAGATCTGACAGATGAAAGTCGAAAACTTTTTCCCAGATCATCAGAAGTCAGTCGTCATTTAACAAGCGGCTATTTATGGTAAGGGATTCTTGGAGAAAATTGTAGAGGATGATAGAAGAATATGTAAGGAACTGAATAATGGATTCAAATGAGTTTTCTCTGTAGAAGATAGAATACTCCCATCACAAGTAAAATAGAATAGGGAGGAGGTTTTGGAAATTGTTGATATATTTAGAGAAGATATTAACAGAATGCTAAAGGGTCTTGACCCATCCAAGGCTCTTAGCCTGATGAAAGTTCATCATATTTGCTAAAGATTTGTGCAATTGTCCTAGATAAACCACATGAATTTTGTTCAAGCCTCACTGGAGAGAGGCATAGTGTCAAAGGAAGGGAAAAGGGGCAAGCATCATTTCCATCTATAAGGAAGGAGACTGGGAACAGTTGATCTACGGACCACTCTCACTATGGAAACTATCATCAGAAACTAGGTGGATGACTATTTACAGAGGAGTAGTTTCTAGAGACACAGCAGTTTTGGGGAAAGTAGGTCATATGTTTTATGAGAGTCGGAGCTCAGTCCTGGACAAAAGGCGATGTTAGGTGGACTATTGGTATCTGGACCACCAGAAGACATTTGACACTGAACCATATAGGAGGCTGATTAAGAAGCTGGACCACTAACAATGAATAAGGGGGAAACTCCTATGAAGGATAGAAAATTATCTTAGTTGGAGGGAGCAAAGAACATGAGTTAAAGAAACTTTTTCCATATGGGCTGAGGCAACCAGTGGAGTTCCATGGGATTCAGTTCTGGGGCTATTACTTTTCTTGATCCATGTCTATTAATGACTTGCCTGAAGGTGTAGATTCCTACTTGAATATGTTTGCAGATGATGCAAATGTCATGAGGGAAGTGAAAAGCTTACAAAGCACAGACTCTAAAGTTTGTCTGAAACATGGTTGATGAAATTCAGCCAGAGCCAATGTAAAGTAATGAGGATAGAACAAAGCAAAAGACTGACTCAGTGTGATTATTACCTAGCAGGATCCTGAATGTGAGAAGGGCTTGGGAGTCGGCATCATTCCTATCCTTTCACTAGAGTCCTATGTTAAGAAAATAGCTAAGAAAAGAAATTTTCTGCTGGCAAATATCAGAATAGTTTTCAAGTAATCTGATATAAAGCAAACTATTCATGTACTACGCAAGGCCAAAACTAGAATAAACTTTTCAGGTTTGGTCACCATATCTAAATAAGCACAAAGAACTCATAGAGAAGGTCCTGAGGAGGACAACAAAAGTGGTAGATACTAGAATTAAGAGAGCAAAGTTACAGGGAAAGGCTGAAGGCTTTAATTTTGCACATGATGGAAGAGGGAAGAGTAAGGGGTGACCTAATCATAACCTTTAAGTTTTTAAAAGACTGATGAAGTGGACAGGGGACAGTTCTTTGAGAGATGTAGATATAGTGGAACCAGAGGGCATAACATGAAATTAGTGAGAGACTTGTACAAAAGGATGTAAAGAAATACTTTTATAGTATAAGAGTGGTTAATGAAAGGAAAAGATTGAATGAGGACATAGTTGACGAAGCCAGCATACATAAATTTAAGATGCTATACATATGATTGTAGATTGTGCCCCTCTGGTGTAAAACTGGCCCATACAGTACATATAGAAAATTATGCTAAAGTATGTGTTATTTCCTTTTCTTTTGGATTTGGTCAATAACTTCTTTAATCTTTGTACTTTTTTCAGCAAAGCTGTTACTTTTAGGATAATCAGAAGATGCGGTTGAGTGGTGAATATTAAATTCTTTACAAAATTTTCATAATTCTTTTCATGTATATTGATGTTCATTATCACTTTGAATGATATGTGGCATAACTTTCTTAGAGTAGTGAGATTTACAGTATGAAATTACTGTACTACTCATGGTATTTTATAAAACATTAAATTCACAATACTTACTACAGTAGTGCAAAAGAATTAAATCATTTCTACTGCTCAAACAAATCTGCCCCAAGATTTTGCTAAGGGAGCTCTTATACTTCATGGGATTGCAAAGGTTCCTTTGCTCATTGTTTACACTATCACATGTATAATGTTCTTATGGTGTACTAAGCTTTCCCAGTCATACCAAGCTAAAGCAAAAGACCCCTTGGTAATCTTTGTGACTTTTAATTCTTTGTGTGTTTTGTGAATGTGTTTGATATAATGATTCTATTTGTTTTGTACAAAATACCATGCATATAGCCATTTCCTTTCTGAAAGACCATTATGAATGAATTTCAAGAGGGACCTAATCCTTATTCTTTGGCCAACCTTAAGGAGATTGCATCACTGGGTCATTTTCATTGCCTTTCTAAGACCACATAGTTGTTATATCAAACTCTTCAACAGGTAGATATTTTACGCAAAAATCATCATCAGTGCCAAAGTCCATGCTATGGACTCCACTCAACTTGGTGCATCATCAACAAGTAATTCATGGCCCTTCATCTCTGTGATATTTAGAAAATAATTCTGTGATCTCAGTAACACCCTCTGAAGCCTGACTGGGTCACAAAGCAAAGATTTCCTAAAAATGACCTCCAAAGGTTTATGATCTGTTTCCAGACATGCATCATCTCTGCCATACAAATATGAATGATTTTTTTTACTCCCAAAACAATGACTACCCATTTTTTTCTATCTGTACATAGTTTTTTGAGTTTTAGTCACTGATTTGCTGCATAAGCAATAGAGTGCCAATCCTGGTGAACACTTGGTTGCCTGATGAAGTCTTTAGTGGTCTCTTTCCCTGACAACCTGGACTGGGCCCAGGCTGTTAAGTTGGATTGTTGATCGACAAAGCCATTAGAAGCTGCAGCCTGCAGACCCGCATAGCCTCCACAGCCTTGCTGGTCTGGTACTCTTTGTAGGGCATACTTAAACTTCCCTACTGTGCATCCCATGCTGTTTGTCATGGTAGTAGGCAGTGTTGAAGTTTTAGTCCCCAGATGTTTGAAGTGTTCTTCTCTTTGTGCATATTGCACCTTTAGATTACAGAGGTAATATTTTACAGTTTAAAATGCTTTCTCTTTTTGTGCATATTGCACCTTTGTTATATCCTTGTATCAGTTGGGGACCTTCTAGGAATATGGTTTCAGAGATTTCAGCATTCCTCAGTAATTTAGTCCCTTTGTTATATTAATATAGGGTGTGAAAGATCTCTGAATTCTTTTATGTTTCTGCAATTTTGCCTGCCTTACATGTAAGATGCTTTTAAAATGACACATCAAATTTTAGTTTGTGAAACAATTAGTGCCTTGAAAATATCATTGGTTTTTCTTCTCTTAAACTGAAATTTTGCAGGATCCAGTTGACCATCCTTCTGCAGGAGGCAACCTTTGTTTTGCGTTTGCTGAAGGTTGGGCTCATCTTTCATTATTACTCCGAGGTCTTTCACATTAATCAGCTTGTTTTGGTAACATTTATGTCTTTTTGGCATTCTATACTGTTAGTGATTTCTTCATTGTACCCAGTCCCCATAAAGAAGGAGTCAGATCTTATCTCCCCTGAAAATTTTGTTGTTCTCGTTTGCCCAGTTATAAAGACTTTGTTTATGTCTCTTTGTATCTTTTCATCATCCTCATTTGTTGTGATTTCCATTCATAGTCTTGTATCATCTGCAAAAAATGATATGAGAATGTGGTTCATAATTGCATTAATGTCAGAGATAAGAATAAGGATCAGGATTGGTGCAAATACAGTTCCTTGGGAAATTCAGCTGTTTGTCAAGGAGGCACTGGAGATGGCATGGTTAACAACTATGTGTTGTGATCTGTTAGTCAAAAAGTTGTATATCCATCTCACAATATTTCTGGTTATTCCAAGCTTTTGCATTCTAAATGCTAAGACACCATAGCCACATTTGTCTAATTCTTTTGCAAAGTCTATGTAAGTCACTTCAGCATATTGCTAGTTTTCCAGAGCTTCAACAGTTTTGTCATAGAGAACAGGTAACTTAAAGATGTGAGATCTTCCCACCCTGAAACCATGTTGTCCTGGATTATGTAGATTCTTCTCTTGCAGAGTTTAGTCAGTTTGCCGTTCAGGACTTTTTCAAAATCTTTAATAGTGTGTGGGGTTAATATCACAGGTTAATGGGAATTTTATGAACTGCTTTGCTTCCAACTTTGTGGAGAAGGGTATTGTAACTGTTTCAGACTCTCAGAAATCTAGACTTTTTCTTCAGAGGATATTTAGTGCCTGTGTTAGAGGTGTTTTGCATCTATTTATGAAGACTAAGTACCATGAGTCTGGGCCTGGGGCTGAGTGCATGGGCATGATGATATTAATTGCCCTCATGAAGTCCTGTGTTAAGGTGGTCTTTGTAGCTTTTCAGTGTTCTCATTTGATGTGATTTTCATTATTCTTGTATCATCTGCAGAGAAAATGAAAAAGTGGTTCATAATTGCTTCAGTGTCAGACTTGTGCAGACTTGGGGATTATATTTAGAAGTCTGACAGGTCCTATATCTTTATTGTGGTTTTTGGCTTACATGCTGAATTCCAGTTCACATTGGCCTTTTAGAATTTCACTCTTATCTTGACAGTCACATGTAGGAATACCTTCTGTTTTTAGGGGGCAATGGTGTTTGTGGTCCCAAATTTGCATTTTGCATATAAGTAAAAGCATTTTGGGTTATTTCTTATCTTACTAATGGCCTTTTCCTCTTCTTCTATTTCCTGAGTTTTCTGTGACTTAAGCATATGGTTTATATAAAGTATCTAATTTCATAGATTTTATTTCTTTTCTGCTGGGCTAGCTGTAGCTTCTTTAGGTCTGGAATATTTTGCCCCGTAACATGCTCATCTTTCTTGTTCTGCCCTAGACCTTTTGTGCTGCCTTCTTGCTGGTATACGTCTGCTGCATTTTTGGAGTGCCAAGGTGGTTGCCATTTACACACTCCTCCACTGTTTTGGTATTCAGCAGGGTTTCCCTTTGTGTCACAGACATCACATTAAATCACATCCCTCTACTTTATCCATTTGTTATTAAAACTGAAGTAATTGAATATACCTCTGATGTTACATGTGTTCTGAGTAGGCACTTTAACATCCAAACTTGTTCTTACTTTAATGAAGCTGTGATCAAAGTATAGGGTGTTTAGGATGATGTTAGATATTAGGTTCACATAATTTGAAAGATTGTCAAGAGTGTTATTTCTTCTGATTTGTTTTGATATTTGAAGAATGAGGGACAACATTTCACAATCTGAATAACTCTCTTTTTTGCAGCTGTAAGTTTGTTTGCACCCAATGCAGACCCTGATGCATCAACAAGTTTATTTAGATAAGATTTTCAGCGTAGGTGCTTTGCCGAGTAAAATGTTTAAGCTCTCGGAAACATTTTTTTTAGTGGTAGCTCACAAAAATTCTACATTTTTCTTTAACATCAGATACATGCAGAGGTTCATCAATAATTGACTTATTGGGTATATAATTCACTAAGTAATTAACCATTCCCATGAATTATTGGAATTCTACCTTATTTGTTGGGGCTGGGAAATTATTGATACCATGTACTTCCTTTTGCATAATTTTCAAGAACTTTCTCTGTCAGTATATGCACAATGTATTCTATCTTCATTTCCATGATTTACATTTGATTAAAACCTTCATTAACCAAGAATTATGTTCAGCCTCAGTTGGGCCATGAACTAAAAGGATTTCAACCCCCCTCTTAATTCTCAAAAATTTCATGCATTCTTCTTTGGTAAACTCCTGGGGCTGAACTAATACCAAAGGGAAGTCTAGGGAATCTGTATCTACCAAGACATTTGTTAAAAGTAAGTAGCTTGAAGGATTCTTCATCTTCCTTGACTTCCAGACACCTTTTATGACAT
>JAUUDY010516778.1:0-10553 GCA_032361765.1 Panulirus inflatus | reverse complement strand
ATTGTGATCCTTCCCAATATATACATACACGCACATATACATACACATACATACACAAACATGTACATATTCATACTTGCTTGCCTTCATCCATTCCTGTTGCCACCCCACCCCACAGGAAACAGCATTGCCACCCAGTGTCAGTGAGGTAGCACCAAAAAAAAAAAAAAAATCCACTCACACTCAGTCTCTAGCTGTCATGTGTAATGCATCAAAGCCACAGCTCCCTATCCACATCCAGGCCCCACATACCTTTCCATGGTCTATCCCATAATTTTTACATGCCCTGGTTCAGTCCACTGACAGCACGTCAACCCCAGTATACAACATCGTTCCAATTCACTCCATTCCTTGAAAGCCTCTCAACCTCCTATATGTTCGGAACCTGATTGCTCAAAATCTCCTTCACTTCACCCCTCCACCTCTGATTTGGTTTCCTGCTTCTACTTGTTCCCTCCACCTCTGACACACACATCCTCCTTGTCAACCTCCGCTGACACACTTGTTCCACACCCTCTCTACTACCACATATCTCCTTTACCCTTTCCTTACTTAATCAAACCACCTCACACCACACATTGTCCTCAAACATTTCATCTCCAACACATCCACCCTCCTCTGTACAACCCTATCTGTAGCCCATGCACAGTACTAGTAGCAGCAACACATTTGACACTGTACCCTCGACAGTTTCATGCAAAAAAAATACTTCGACACCACACTCCGCATGATGTGATGAGCAGTAGAACTCACATACCATGATTGAAACCGATTCCCATAGTTTGATTACACATGATATGCAGAACATTTATGCTCAACTTTTTGCAAAGTACACTTAAATCTCCAGTTCTGGGACAGAAAATTTGTCTATGATTTTGTTTGTGATGAACTTAGTTTATGGTGAGAGTAACATTTATATAACTGAATAAAGCCCCTAGAATAAGTGACACTTCTGTACAGTACTTAATACTTTATTTTTCTTTACTTGCAGTAACACAACTGTAGAACAGTTCTACAAATATGACAACACCACAGTTTATGTGGACTATTATTTTCTCAACAATTTTGACAACCTGTTTATAGCTGGAGTCACACTGTTTGAATTGACTGTGGTAAACAACTGGTTTATCATAATGGAAGGTAAAGTGGTGATACAAAAGGATTTTTCCCTTATGAGGATCATACATGCTGTTTTGGTTTCCTTTTATGATAAGGCATGTCAACATATTTCTTCCTTCATGAGCCCAGTTATCGAGGTGGTATTTCTGTGAGTAAATGGCTCAGAAACAGACCTAGTTGTAGACTTATTGAGACTATTTTATTATGATTTCAGTTAGTTTCTTTAATAATTCAGAATATTTTCACATTATCATCATAGTGATAAACATGAAATTTTTTTTATCAGGTTATGCAGCAGTGACAAGTGAGTGGTCCAGGCTTTATTTTATGCTCTTCTACTTAGTGATGATGGTTGTCATGTCAGTTGTGGTGGCCTTCATCCTTGAAGCCTTCACTTTTCGAATGGAATACAACCAGACTGTGCAAGGAGATAAGGACAGAGGTAATTATCATGTATTAATCTGTGTGTAGTAAGCTCTTCCCAGGGTATGGGTTTGTATGGCATATACAAATCTCCAATTCTGCTTTACTGATTTGTATTGCTTTTTTCTCTCTCATTGATTCTCTTCTCGTATACATTTAGGAAATTGGTAGCCGATAGCTTTTGAAGAAAATCTTCAGCTGTGCCATTTCGCATATGGATAAAGTATAATGTGACAGGTAGATATGTGTAGTGAATGTATTGTGGTATTTCAGAAATTTTAAGGGAATTATTTTAAGTTGTGTGTGAGTGAGGAAGTGAATGAAGACATTTTTCTTTATTTTTCTATCAAGTTAATGGACAATGCATAACCAAGAAACAATATAATGGTGTGAATGTTCATTTCTTCACTCTGGACATTAACTTATAAGTTAAAGATATTTCTGAGAGCCAAGCGCTTTAAATTAATTCCACCCCATGGATGTAATAGTTAAAGTTGATAGACAAAGAGATTTCTTGTAGTATTATTGTACAATCCAATCTTATATAGCTCCTGCTGCATCAATGCTGTACTCCATGCAAGAATGGGAATGATGGACTCCTTTGGAACAAGGTTGCTGTACTTTTTTGTTCTTTGACAATGACACAGTCTTGCTGAAGGGGTTTCTTTCTCGTGATATAACCATGTGCAGATGTTGTCTGGTAACACTAATGAATGTTCAGATTTGTAAAAAAAAAAAAAATTAATGTTCATGTTGTTGAATGTTCTTTCTGCCCCTACCTTGTTTTCATCACTTTTTTGCTGAAAGTGTAAGCTTCCCTCCTTGTGTAATAGTCTTTATTCTAAATATGATTTGATTCATATTATGGAAAGGTAGAGAAGGCTGGCCAAAGGTAGTGAGCAGTGTGAAGGGTTCATTTTCTCATGTGAGCAGAATAAATGTACAATCTTGAGGTCTTGGGCCAAATTTGATTTTCTGGTATGCCTGTATGACTGCATTGCACTTTTACTATTTTTTGTTGTAGCTCACAGTAGCTGTTACATGTTAATGAAACATTAGGGAAAAAGAAATGACCTACTGCACTAGATATGGCATGTCATTTGAGGGTGGATATTTTTTGTTTTGTTTTGCCAAGGGAAAATGTTAAAAGAAATACAGGGGACTCCCATGGATAGATTTCAAATATTTTTTCATATTTCATTCATTTCCTGATGTTTATTTTGACAGTGTTTACTTAGTTTACAAGCTTTTCAGGATGGGAAAAAGGGTGTCAAGTGCCATCAGTATTAATGAGAGGTTAGAGAAAAGCTATTAATTACGTACATTTCATTGTAAAACTAGAAGTGGTAAGGGAGTTTAATAAGAGTGAAATCAAATTCAATTTTAGTAGCATAAGACTTGCTGCATCTACAGTAGGAACAATATTAATGAAACACAAAGTGAAGGCCAGTTTCCAGGCTTTTACATGTTTTAAGTGCTTTGAAAAATAGGGAAACTGATTGTAATGAAAAATTTGGGGAATGCTTCTTTTCACCGTGGTAAGTGTGCTGAGAGGCTGTATATATTTGATCCAACTATGCAAAGTCTTGGAGAGTGTATGAAAGTATGATTTAAGGAGTTGGTGTGAGAGAAGGACTACCTATGATATGGGGAAATAGAGTGGAAGAGTACTGGAGGGAGAGACATGCGGAAGACTTTATGGATTGGTGTACGTATGCAGTGGAAGCATGTAAGGACAGGAATAAGCAAAGATTTTTCCCATGGCCACCCCTTGATGGAAGTTCCTGGAGGAAATGGGCATCAGAGATATAGTTAGATAGATTGCAAAGGCTCTGAGAATTTATCCAAAAGCATTGCAGATCTACAGTGACCATGTTGTTTCAAGGAAACTCATAGCACCCTAACTTCAATCTTGGGAAGGGTCAGAATTATTCTTAAATGGGTTGAGCTATTTATGTGGAAACATTAATATTTTCTGTCACAAGCTGAATAAAAAAAAATTTTTTTATCTATTTCAGATGAGGAGAATGTACGTATCAGCATAGAACTAACAAAAGAGGAAATGCAGTTTGTTTATAGTAGTGCAGCAGACATCCCTGTTCTCCAGCAGTATGCTAACACCCTTGAAACTCAGGTAAAGAGAGATATGCTTACCAGTACAATAATTTAGTATATATTGATTATGACATTCTACACAAAGTTAAATCTGATTTGCTTTACATCAAGTGATCTTTAGGTTGGAAGGGGAGTGCTTGTCAGAAACCTACCTGACACAACAGACGAGACAAGTGCATGTCAAAGTGTAAATTACAAGAAGTCATGAGAATGGGGGAATAGACAAGACACTTGAAGGCCACTAAGGGTAACATTGGAAATGGAAATATGTAGTAAATAGATAGTTAAGTAAGTAAATAAACTTGCCAAAAAATAAGGGTCCAAAGGACTGTTTGCCAAGATTGACAAACCACGAGAAGAGAAAGAGACCTATAGAAAAGTAGCAAAAGACAAACAATGAGAGAATCGGATTAGGCTTGAGAGGAACAATATTCTCACTTCTTGCTCAGGGAGGCCAGAAATAACTAGTAGCAAGTACCTGAGGCTGAAGGTTCTGTATACAAATGCAGTTGGATTGGTTGCAAATGAAATGGAGTTAGAGTTCAAAGGTCAGACCAGAGGAAGCAACCTAAATATCTTTGGAGAGGAAACTCATAAAAGCTAAAGTATGCACAAAATACGGGGACAAAGTAAATAAAATAAAGGGGATTTACCATGAGATTCCAGGAAATAATAGTGTATGGGTCCTTCACATTACATGATGGATAAAATTAGCATGGAAAGGAAGCATATGATCATGCAGTTAGCCTACACCCCTCCAAGGAACCATATTGACTAAGAGCAGGAGTGCATCAAGTACAAATGAAGGAATGAGTAGATTGGTAAATGAAGTGGCAAGACACCTCCTAGATCTCAAAGTTTGGATAATGGACGATTTAAGTAACCGGGAAATAGACCAAGAAAGGTTAAATTATCATGTAGATATAGTCATGAAGACTTGTTCACCTTAGTATACCCAGGCTATCTTGAGGGAACTATCTTCTTTCTTTACTCTGCCTGGCTGCCACTTCATTTTGGGAATTTCTTTTCTGGACGTTTTATGTCTTCCACCTTTGCTTCAAGATGGTTGGCTCTTACCTTTCTATGGAGAGGAAAGCCTTAATCTCAACTGGAAACAAGAAAAAGTGGGTATATGGGAGATTTCTAGGTGCCCTAGGTGCTCAGAATGCACGATTAGGCAGCGGCTCTCCATGCAATACCTCATCAGTGCTTTGCTTCATTCAGATCAAGACCTTATGGACCCAAAACAAGGACATAGAGTACTTCAGGAATCTTGCCAGTTCCATGCCCAGATGTATGCAGGTGGTAATTAAGGCCAAAGGAGAGATGGCAAAGTCCTAGATTGTAAATGTATGGGGAGGTGGACAAAGTTTATTTACCTGCTTAAGCACGTGATTCCACATCTGCCCATTGAATGTTACCAAGTGGCCTATACCCTAATTTCTAGTCTGTATTTCCCCATTCTCATGACATATATTTATTTTGGCATTACCAGACTCTGCCTGCTTGTAAAGTGATCTTTAACAATGTTGTATCATTGGAGTACAATATTATTCAAGTATTCACTCTAGAGGAATCCCTTATACTGATTGCAGCACAACCTAGAAGGTGCAGGAATCCCTGAAGAAGGCTTCCTGAGCAAATGTATTAATAAATTTGTATATTTTTTCTCAGGGAGTTGTCAGGTACGAGGGCTTCAGGAGGAGAACACGCGTTATTCTCCAGCGTCGTATGTATCGAGATGAAATTCCTGGTTGGTTGTTAGAAGCAGATACTCAGTGCCAAGATAGCCCTGGATTGCCTAACCCTCATCCTGCATCAAGGGGATCAGTGGAATCCATACGCATAAGTACTCCTGCAAGGGAAGAGACTTTACAGCAGACACCACCTTCATATTTTGGTACTCTTAATCCAAATAATTCTACAGATAGTGAAATAAATGAAACCTGATATTAGTAACCTGAATATTAGCATTAATTAATTTTTGATTTCTTGTAGACTTCATATAGTTATTTTAATGTGTTTGTTGACAGTGGGCACATACTTAGTGAAGACAATGAAAATATATTGTTAAAGTTTTGGAGACCCACAAACAACATAGCAGATTTAAAATATTTTTCTGTAGTATGCAGAGTACCAAAATTGGCAACTCACAATACAAAGTATATACCAGGATACTACTGTGCCAAGAATATATATTGTTGGTATAGTAAATGAACAAGAGAAACTTGCATGACTTTGCTACTTAGTGAAGGTCTAAGATGCTTCTTACAGTCAATTTAAATGAGTTGATCTGCAGTAGGCTAAAACAAAAGGCATGTTCTTTGGTTTTCTAATATTGTCCCTATTTCTTTTGCTTGCTTATTTTCTGATACTGATTTCCTGCCCCAGGACTCCCTTCTATCCTTATAAGGCCCATGGAGCTGGCCACTTCCTTTAGTTGGGACCATAGGTCATAAAGTGTTGTGATATTTTTGAAGAAAGTGCAGGGCAATTGAGTACTCAGTGTTCCATGTTTTCTTTATGGGAGTTCCATCATGGGCATGAGGGGTTTTGGGACGTGATGTTTGTAGTTTTGTAGTAATGGAAGCACAAGTGGGAAAGTGTGGTTTCTGATGAGCATACATCTGGTGGCTTTGAGTTTAAGACCGAGTTGGGAGGAACAGTTGTTAATATCAATGTGTACACATTTTGTCAGTGTTATACTTGTTAGGGGTGGGGTGTCTTAAGAGTAGAGGTTACTGAAGTGTGAGGCAAGGGTAAGATTTTTAAATCTACTTGGAGTTTCATGACTAATTATAGTTTGGATAGAAGCCATCTAATGCTGTTGCATAGAATTAAGTGTGGAGCATGTCGAGTTGGGACTTTTTTGGAGGATATTTGTTTTGTTGTGAAGTTGTTTGTGGTTGCTATTCTGCCACCTTCCTCTTGATCTCCTTCTGTTTCATCTTGTAAATCTCCTAATTTCTTGCACTTCTGTCATGCAAGTATGACCATACACCTTTCTTTTCTGTCTATAACATCTTGACGTCATCCCACCATTCCTTACCCTTTTTTCATGCCCACATCCTACTAACCACATGCCACCCACTTCTGTTACAGATATAAACACTGCTGCCCAAATCCTGCCCATTCCTTATCCTCCTGACCATAGTTTTGTTTCTCTCACCTTCTTCTGTTTTTCACCTAATCTCTTCACACAAGCCTCACTCACTCTCACCACCCTTCCTATCTAAATACTTTTCTCTTGAAGCTTTTATAGATTTCCACCCTTGCCTTTAAGAAGTGATCAGGCATCCCACAAGCTGCCCCTCTCTGCACACACACATTCAAAAGTTTCATTTAACACACTTATCAGTTTGGAAAGAATCCAGTAATGCCTGATTCCAATCATACCCACTTAACTACATATATTTGTGCATGTTCCTCTTTTTAATCTGGGAATACCCAACATCAGTCCTATTTAAGCACAGAAATCAAGCAGTGCAACAATTTCGTTCACTACACTTGGTATCCCATGCAACTTCAGCTGCCATATCACCCTCTACTATCATTTAGTCACTCACATCAGAATTACTGTTGCACTTGCTCATCCTCCAAAACAGGAGCATAAGCACTATCACCCACTTCTTGTGATCTATTTTCACTCCTTTACACTCCTCCATGCAATTCCTCCTCACTAACCCCAGACTTGTAGTACATTGCAAAACCACTCTACCCACCTTCACCCGAGTGTTTTACTTAGAACCAAAACTCCCTTATTCCTCTCCCCATACTTTTCTTTCCTTTCTTACACTGGTTACATCCATGCATGTTTCAGACACCCCAGCCTGATCCCTCTGAGGATGATGAAACCTTCTCAGGCTTCTGTTCCATCTTTTCAAAATTAAACTGTAGACATACGGATATATAACCACAAGGACACCGCAAGGGATTCCTGCAACGAGGTTCAATTTCTTGACATTACAAATTGCAAACAATTCTTCCATGAATGTGACCTTGTCAAAAGTAGGGATGTACATGTAGATTTTTCTTCCAATATAATATTATAGCTCTGAGAAAGACAAGATCCTGGGATGTTTGAAAACAAGTAAGCCATTCAGCAATGTAAATAATTATGTTCATCATCATAATGTAGATTTCTATTTACCAAAGTTTTATTTTTCATATAATAGTGTTTTGACCAAGATATTTTACATAATGAGGTAAGATCTTTTATATTAAGTGTAGTACATGTGATATGTATGTATATTAATGAAAGTATGTATATCAGTAAATAGTCTAATCTTGTTTATGTTTGTTTTCGTTATTTTTCTTGTTTATCCTCATACACATACATATACATACCTATACATCTCAACGTATACATATATATATATACACATAAAGACATAAACCTATATACTCATGTACATAATTCATACAGTCTGCCCTCATTCATTCCCGTCGCCACCAGCCACACATGAAATGAAAACCCCCTCCCCCGCATGTGCGCGAGGTAGCACTAGGAAAGACAACAAAGGCCACATTCATTAACACTCAGTCTCTACCTGTTATGTATAATGCACCGAAACCACAGCTCCCTTTCCACATCCAGGCCCCACAGAACTTTCCATGGTTTACCCCAGACGCTTCACATGCCCTGGTTCAATCCATTGACAGCACGTTGACCCCGGTATACCACATAATATAAAACATTAGCCTGAGATGCAAATGGATTAAGAGACAGAAATGTGATTTTCTCCATTTAAAAATTTCAGATAAAAGTCAATGAAATTGGTGGTCTTACTATGATGATAAAAATCCAACACAGATTAGATTAATGCTGGGTAAAAAGGTCATGAATACATGAAAAGTGAAAGTATGAAAATATGGGTTAGCAATTCACCTCCACCCTTAAGCATGCATTTATCAAGATCAGTATTACAAATCTTAATGTGTTCAACTGGCAGTTAGAAATGATTGAAAAATGTTCACAGACTGCAGGCCAACTGAACATATTCCCCCAAACTACTTGGTTAGGAATATTATACATCATAAACTCATACAGTTCACGCACAATATACACAGAAAAAGTTCTGCTATGGTGGCTGGGCAAATGAGTTGCACTCACCACTTGACCTGTACAATTTATGTTGATGGTTGATGCTTCTTCTGACTGTCTAGCTTGTTGCAAAATGCTATCTTTTTAAGCAGCTACTCATCTGATACAGTTATCTATTCCATATTCATCCAGTATGGTCTATAACTACAGTAAAAGTTTAATCTTTTGAATGTTTCTATACTCACTCCATACAAATTTTTATATCACCTGAAAGAGCATTAAAGAATTGTTCGAACTTCCTTGCTAAGCATTCATGTATTTTTGTTTTATGCATCTTTGGTCTGTTTCTAGGAATTGCTCTTGATCTAAGGTTCTCTAATGTTCCTGTTCGGTTGCTTCACGTTCAGAACAATGTTCTTCCTTCCCTTTATTATTGCCAGGCATATATTATTTATCTCTTCCTCAAATGTTCAAGACTGTAAAGCTCTGGGTCTTTTAGATGTCCATAGTAATTCATATACTCCATTCAAATTATCTTACTTGTAAATAAATTCTGTATTCTCACTTGTTAATTCTCTCTGTTTTACTGAAGACCATACAAAACAGCAGTGTTCAATTTTGCCTCTTATAAAAATATTAAACATTTTCATCATTAAATGTTTGACTCTTTTCTAAAGTACTCTCAATATGATTCCACAGAGTATTTGGCTTCAAAGCACTATCTTTTCAATATGTTCCTTGAATCCAAGTTTTACAGGTAATTACTTCCAAATCTCTAATGTTTGCTTCATTCTCTATGTATGGAAGAGGGTGAATGTGTTGGAAATAAAATATATGAAGACAACATGTGGTGTAAGGAGATTTGATCAAGTACATAATGATAGGGTAAGGGAGAGCTGTGGTAATAAGAGTAGTATGGATGAAAAAGCTGAAGAAAGTGTGCTGAAATGGTTTGGACATATGGAAAGAATGAATGACAAGAGGTTGACAGAGAAGATATAAGTATCAGAATTGAAAGGGACAAGGAAAAAGGGCAGACCAAATTAAAAACAAAAGGATGGAAAGAGAGAGATTTTTAGTGCTTGGGGCCTGAACATACAGAAGGGTGAAAGGCATACACATGACAGTTAATTGGGGAAATGTGGTATAATGGAGGCAATGAGATGTTGATGGACTGAACCAAGGCATATGAAACAGACAAGGAAAAGTTTTTGGGGCCTAGCCGTAGGCAGGGGGCTGTGGTTTCTGTGCATTATACAAGGCAGCAAGAGAATGGGTGGGAGCAAATGATGCCCTTTCTTTGTATGTTCCTGGCACTACCTCACAAACAGTGGAAATGACAAACAAGTAAGAAGGAAAGAAATATATTTATACTCATTAATTACTTTTTTATCCCTGGGGATAGGGGAGAAAGAATACTTCCCACGTATTCCCTGCGTGTCATAGAAGGCAACTAAAAGGGAAGGGAGTGGGGGGCTGGAAATCCTGCCCTCATTTTTTTTTTCAATTTTCCAGAAGAAGGAACAGAGAAGGGGGCCACGTGAGGATATTCTCTCAAAGGCCCAGTCCTCTGTTCTTAACGCTACCTTGCTAATGTGGGAAATGGCGAATGGTATGAAAGAAAAAGATTAATTACTTTCTGCCTAAGAGTCCCCTCTATCTCTATGAGGTTCTTGCAGCACTCAGAAATTTTCTCTGTCTGGGGACAAGTCACAAAGTACTGTGATATAAGTGGATATATGTCCTATGAGTGCAATGCAATTGAATAATAAGTGCTCAGTGTCTGCTTTATGATAGTACATTGTGGGCATGAAGGGTCTTGGGTTAACTTGAGATGGTTTTTGTAGTGTTG
>JAUUDY010516225.1:0-10556 GCA_032361765.1 Panulirus inflatus | reverse complement strand
GGCGGATTCGAACCTTGTTCTCCTGATCTGGAGTTCCACATGAGGCTTCACAGAGCTAATGGTGTGGGGTTCTTCCGTCGCAATGGTCAAAACAGGATGATGGTCGTCCTCCTGGAGCCTTGTATGCGAAGGCAGTACGACAGTGATAAGAGAAGTACGCACCAGCGGCGCTATGTTCTCATGCATGTATTGAAGCCGGGAGAAGAAATATTTGCTCCTAACACTTCCCAGTACAACTGATATGACTGTGGCTAGGAGGAGATGCCTCCTGGGCATGAGGAAGGCTCATTGGTAGCTTCAACCTCCTGAAAATTCTGGTTAGTGGACCTCCATGAAAAATAATGAAACTTCTTTATATACCTTTCCTTTCCCGAGATGAAACAGAGAAAATATGCCATACACAATTAACGTATCGTATCCGATATATGGTTCAATAATTCTAATAAATATTGAACCTTTAAAGCATTAGATTACTGCGATTCACATAGGTAATGAATATTTTCCCACAAGATGAAGTCGTGATGCGTTTCAGTTAAGTTTCTTCATATTACTGAGAACCTACAGCCTGCCAAACCAAAGAAGTATATATCATGTTCAACTGACATGCCAAAGCGTCATCACGCTATGTCGCCATAAGCCAGCTGAAAAGGATCATCTGTAAGTCTCTCAAATATCTATTAATCTATTCCACCAGTAATTTCCGAGATCCGTTTATATCATGATCCCTGCGGCTGTAGCTTCAGTTTCAGCTGGAATTATGGAAATTCCAGCCACAGTCTCAGTAGGAGCTTGTGGTAGTTCCAACCACAGTTTTAGCAGGAGTAAATGGAAGTTCCAGCCACAGTCTCAACAGCAGTTTACCAAAGTTCCAGCCACAGTCTCAACAGCAGTTTACCAAAGTTCCAGCCACAGCCTCTGCAAGAATTTACCACAGCCACAGACTAGACAGGTACTTACTTAGGGCCCAAACACAGTCTTGGTGGCAACTACAGACACCAGTGCTCTAGCCCTAGTCTCTGTAGCAACCACCAGCGGTCTAGTCATGTGTTTCAGTGACAATTTATCCACATTCCAGTCATTTAGTCACAGGCAACTACCATCTATTTAGCACCATTCTCAGTGACGACTCGCTAACATAAGCATGGCAGTTTCAGAAGTTTCAGGAATAGCTCACAGCTGATGAAGCAATAACTTCAGCAGCAACTTCAGCTTCTGTGTCAACTCCAGCTCCAGTCACAACCATTGTCCCATCTCCCGACGCTTTCCTCAGTCTTAGCGGCAATTCCTGACGCTCCATCTACAGTCTCAGTGGCAGCTCACGACGCCGAAGGCAATCAACAGCAACTCCTACCGCTCTGTCCTTAGTTTCTATGGCAACACTTGACCCTCTGTCCTTTGTTATTATGGCAACTCCTGACGCTCTGTCCTCTGCTTCAGTGCCGAATCTTGACGTTCTACACTCATTCCCAGCAGCGACTTGCTTATGCAACGGCCAAAGTAACCCATATTATCAGAATCTGTAGAAGTTGTGACTCCACACCACAACATATCTATTGTGCTCTTCGTTTCATGCATGCCACCTTCTGTTGTGAGCCACTCTATGTGGGCCAAGGATTTTTAACCTGTGGTCCACGGACCATTTGATAGTGTATTGAAGAAGCAGATTCCTCACAACTCCCCCAGTTGAGAATATGCGTTTGTGCTGGGCTCCAAGCGACGGGATATTGTTTTCAAGATATGCAATAAAGGAGAGTGTCCAGATTTGCTCCGTACGACGACAATATCGTCATGAAAGCAGTGGAAGATCCATACCACGATGCCACAACGTTGCGAGATCTTCCACACTCGTTTCTGCAAAGTTAGGTCAGCAGGGGAAGTTAATGTTCTCTGTAGCAGATCATTTTGGCTGGTCATAGCACGCTGTTTAGCGTCTCTCGCTACGTTTCTGGTTTAACTGAGGTTCTTTCCGAGTCCTAATTTCTCCCATTAAGAACTCTGGATTAGGTGTGACGCTTGCAAGCACTTGAAATTAAAGTTATTCATTAAGAACGCCCTGTGGTCTAGGGTTAACTTAATGTAACTGTATGGACTGATTTTGTTTATCTCTGAAGGGCCACCAGCAATCTGACATAATGAGGGTAAACTAAAGGTACTTGAAGTTACCCATAAGTCTTACTGAAAGAATAGAAATCTATATGTGCGACCACTCCAGTTGAAAAATAAAGACGATTTATATATTCCTTCAATAGAAATCTGGTATTATGCTTTGTTACTCGTTATCTTGTATCATGTAGATAAGAAACGTTACATACACTCTCTCTCGCTTTCAGCTCCATCTTTTTTTTTTTGAGAAGTTGCTCCCTTGATAAGAAAACCAATTATAAAAAATGGTCACTATTACAAGCAAAAAATGAAAATAATGAACATAAAGACAATGAAAGTGAAGAGAAAACTCTTCTTCAGAAACCTAAAGTTGAAGATAACAAACACATACAAGACATAAGCGAATGGACAAAAAAGTGAACCGCAGATAAGAAAAGCTTTGAGTATTTATAGGATCAAAACCATACTTTCAGAGCGTTAAGTCCAAAGCCTCGCTCGCTGCAGTAAGCTTTAGCAGACTTATCGCTCTGATCGAGCTCCGCTCCGCCACACCGGGAGATCCGCGCGTTCGTCTACACTCAACAATAATTCAAGCTAAGGAGGGTCCTCCTACGGTAGCTCAGGAACCTCATCGTGAAAAAGAAAAGAGTTGCCTCTAAAGAACATCTCGCTGAAGAACTGCAATGAATCCTGTAGCAATCTTGGGTGTAGGGGCAGTGGACGCAACGAATAGGCAAACGGAGAGACGTGGGGAATATGTATGAAAACAGCACAAAAGTATTTGAAGCCTCCTAAGCGGCAATACATCTATAAACATAAGAAAATATAAGGGTATTAGATTTCTTTTCGTTGAGGGTAATCATCTTTTTTTCATCTGAAGTGGATGAAATCCCTGAACGAAAAGAATGTTAGGGGAGGAGTACTTAAGACTAATGAAAATAGATTCCCATTCTCCCTTGATAGTTTTCCCTTTCTTTTTTTTCTTTTTTTCGATCCTCCTTCAATCGATGTGAGTTCTATTATTCCACCTATACAGATATGCTGTGATGTGAGAAATCCTACTGGTCAGCACCGAATGAGGTGAACCAATCACAAATGTATCCAACAATAACTGATCTGTGTATTGTGCTGATGGCGAGACAACACCACGAAAACAGTCACGGACACTGAATGGCATTAGAACACTGTATTCCTAGTGGAAGAAGTGGTTTTTGCTCCCTCAGAAATCCCTTTTGGAATCCATGGAATTTATCGATACAGATATAAGCTACAGAAACATCCTCCCACTGGCAAATCCTCCTCTCATCTTCTGCACAACAGCAAATCCCATGTTTCTGGTAACGAATCATTCTATCACCAAACGAAGGACATGAGTGTTATAACCATGTCCTTTTTAAACGATCGTTTTCTAATACGGGCAAATAATCTGTACGTGAATGATCATCTGCATCTTATCACTTACTTTATCTTTAGTTATCTTGGTGTTGCCATATAGCGATGCCTGAAATGACCCCCCCTCAGTCTGGTGGTAGACGCTGCTGTCCCCATTACGACCACTAATCGTGTGTCAAAAGGCCCCTTAAAGAAAAAAAAGAAATCCCTTTTAATTAGTTTTGAGTGTTTAATGATAATGAGGTGCGGGCGTGACACTTCAGGATCAGGGGGTAGAGAGGGAAATTTAATTTTACACCAACGATTTTTATTTTTAAGAAAATAATTATATTCTATGATGAAGCTTTAGAGGAAAACATTTATCTTTTTAGTTGTTATTTTGTTTAATGAAAACGTTTTAGTTATGGGGTTGTCTATGTCGTTCAGTCATACCTCATTCATGATTCATTTCATATTGATTTATGTTCTTTGTCTTTCAAACACTCACATGTACTTCTCATAGATTCATATTCAGTGCTTCTCCCTCTCGCTAAACCTCTGAATATCACTGAATTAGTATTTACATTGGAAAATTTTTTACTCTAAAGCTATAAGAAGTTAGTAATATCGAATTCAAAGACGATTGAGCCTTCCAAAGGCGGTGTTGATAAATAGAAAGATGTTTATTTTCATGCTAAAGTATATTCAAAATTCCAGGTATTATATCTTAGTAATATTTTAGAGAATTTCTTTTTCTTTCTTTTCCCTTCCTTTTTAGTCTCATTACAGATCCAGCGACTTTCTATGGAATTAGATATTTCTCCTTTTTCCCATTGTCAATCCAGTGTCAATCTTTCTAATGACTGTTCCAGGTAGAAACTGTCTGGCACTATGTTGAATAATGCAACATACTGTCTAAGAGGAAAGGATGTGATCAACGGTTTTATAACATATTAATGAGGCAGCTGACTCTGGAAATTATGTAAAGAGAAGATTTATAATTAATGTCCATAGGTGTCAAAGGTGGTATTGTAATGCAGGAAACTCACTATATTGTGGATGGTAGTTTCCTTTTCTCTTGAGAATAATATTAATCATTCTAAATCTCTAGACCTGCCACATACCTAAGAACCCTCCTATTTCTGTATGGGGGAAAGATGAGTTCAGGTTTGTTTCACTATGAGTGGCTGAAGGTGGAAGAAGAAGCTTCCGAAAACGAGACCATTTCATTCCTATCGTTCCTGTTCAGTGAACCATCTTCAGGGAACAAGGGGGAGTGTACTGCCTCAGGGTAAAGCCCTAGGGACATCGTGACGTGACGCTTTACCCACTCCTTAAAGCCATGAATTCTGAACCATTTGCTTCACAGTGTTCGAGAATAGCTGTTCCTTCTTTTTTTTTCTCTCTCTTGATGGTAGTATTCATTAATGTACGTAGCTAGAACGGTCACTCACACATATCCAAAAACCAGCCCATGTCGAAAGACCGAGAGATGAATTCAGGATCGTTTGTGATAATTGTTAATCGAAGAACTTCTATTCTTTTTTTTTTAAACCCAAGGAAGACTTGTTTACTACGGGGGAAGCCGCTAGATTCTATTGTGCTCTGTTCGTCGTTTTCCAGATGATCTTGGTCGGCTGGAAATGCTGGAAAGGTATTTGTCTTTTTCCCTTGGGAGTACCTAAGCTTCTTTGGCGGGAAAAGTTGAGATTTGTTGGTTAGCTTACGGTTTCTCTTTAAGCTATGGTATCTCCTTAGCCCTATGATACAGAGAGATTTTAGTGAATCAGTATCTTGTTCGAGTATTATGGACTCAGAAGGCTACTACTAATCATCTTTGCTCACCATCAGTTCCAAAATTATGTTCGTCTGGTAATACATTATTTGTCTTGGTCCATCATGAGAGGTTTCAGTGAATCAATATCTTTTTCGAGTATTCCTAGCTAGGTACTAAGGACTTAGAAGGCTACTGATTATCCTCGCTTTCCATAAGTTCCAAAATCACGTTCGTCTAGTAATATGTTTTTCTAAGTCTTTGTATAACAGTCTTATCCGAGGGCTTTGCTCTCGCTACTCACGAGAGCTATCAAGAGCATCCTTTCAACAATGTGCATATGTCCGAGAGATATTCTTGGATAGTCTATCGTACGATCAAATTCGACTGGAGGAAACTTCAGGTGACGTGGTGCATAACGAACTGCTCTGATAAACTGTGCATCGCCAGATAAAGAAGGGTAGAGGATCCCGGCCATAATGTGAATGATCTTTTATCTATTTTTGTGATGCTTGTCACTAGTGCACTCATATCCTCAGCAACTTCGACCCTCTATATGGAAGGAGCTTTCGAATACAATTCTCTATTAAGAGCAAAAGGCTCATTGAAAACTAGTCTCTCAGTCAGCTCTTTTGTTCTCCACACCAACAGTCCACTGACATATTTATATTGAGAAAGGCTGATCGAGAAAAATAATAGGGAATAGGAATAACATTGTTTCCCATTCATTCCCCCCTAAGAATGCAGTATGCAGTCTGTTGGGGATGAGAGGGCCTGGGAAGTGAGTTAGTTGTTCGCCGATGATACAGCGTTGGTGGCTGATTTAAGGGAGAAACTGCATTAGTTGGTGACTGAGTTTGGAAAAGTGTGTGAATAAAGAAAGTTGAGAGTAATTATGAATAAGAGCAAGGTTATCAGGTTCAGTAGGGTTGAGGGACAAGTCAATTGCGATGTAAGTTTGAATGAAGAAAAACTGGAGGAAGTGAAGTGTTTTAGATATCTGGGAGTGGACTTAGCACCAGATGAAACCATGGAAGCAGAAGTGGTGCTGTTAGCAGCGCTAAGGTGCCAAAATCTGTTTAACCTGCAGCTGAGCTAATTAGGAGTCCTGTTAATTTCTTATATTCAATTCTTTCTTGAAAATGAAAGCCAAAGAAGTTTAAAGTCTCAAAAAACTTTGAACGTGCCAGGAGTACAGACATGAACATTGCACTTATAAAGTGGTGTAAGCTCCCATGTAAAGAAGGTGTAAGCATTTCTAGGAGATGCTTTTCGATCGAGCAGGCCAAAGTTTTTCATAGAGACCTAAAGGTAGACTATGGCTGCGAATATTCGCAGGGATGGGTAAACAAGTTTAAGTGGAGATGTGGAATTTCATCACACTGCGTGTAAGGAGAAAAGCGTTGTGCTGACATGGAAGCTTGTAGTGTAAGGTATTAAAAGAATCGATAAAAACTACAATTCTCTATCAAACTAACAACAGCAATATGTACAGGGAGATAGAGAGAGTACAAGCTGGCTGCCTGGCTGGGACTGATGCAGCGCAGGCTGGCTGCCTTGATGATAACAATAAAACAACAATAGTAAAAAGAGTTGACCAAAGCCAACTACCAACCTATGGTCGTTCGTTACATTAACTACTAGTCACAAAGCTGCGACAAAGTTTGAGGATGAATTTGCACGGTTAGTGGCAGCAGAAAACTGAGCACCATAACAATTGTATAATGCTAACGAATCTGCCCTGTGTTGAGTTGTATGCCATGAAAAACCCCTGCCCAAGATATTGAGGAGTCTCCATCTGGGGGTATTTCTGATGTAAACTGATGTAACAATAAAGCCATTGTTTGAAAGATTTAATGGTTGTATCATTTCCTATTTTAAGCTTTGTTCTACCTCTGATAACACAGCAATATGTATGTGGAATGAGCTGGCAAGATTAAGAGTCAGGAATACGGTTACATAGGAAGTTCCCGTTTCTGTTTTCCGGCATTTTCTGTGGTCCAGCAATGGCCAGGTCCCAAGTTTGCCGGATGAAAGAGGTTCAACCTGTATCAAAGCTACTGACTGATTTGCTAAGCAACTTGACTGATTTGCTAAGCAACTAAGTTTTTCAATGTTCCTACAATATGGGTTTTCTCCATGTGAAAGACAGAATTACTTCAACCATCAGCAAACGAACTACCTGACATATGATCTAAATTTATGTACCTAAATCAACAAATCACTAACAGAAAATGGACCTGAAACAACAAATTGAAAATCTTACATTCAAACTATGACCTTCAGTTCAAATTGTGTTTAAAGTACCATAACATGCAATGTCCTCACCTGATGCCTGGGACTAGAATAGAATTGATGCCTCCTAACTTGACATTAATCTTAAGGCAAAGATTAGATAATGTTTGTGGTGATGTCTTATTAACGTTCTTGGCTTGCACACACTGAGTTGCCATTCCCAAGACAGTATCACCTACTCGCTTCACTTCCGCTGTAAATAGAAAATACATGGCAGACATTAGAAGCCAAATTTCAAAATTATCATAAACTGAAAAAATACATAAAAACATGAGGTACTTCTGCTACCTGATGTCTCACCAAAGGTTATATGTTTTTTCCCACATCAGTGAGGTAGCACCAGGAACATATGAAGAAAGGCAGCATCCACTCATATTCATTCTCTAGCTGTCATGTGGAATGCACCAAACCATGTTTCCCGATCCACAACCAGGCCCAACATGGTTTATGCCAGACACTCCACATGTCCTGGTTCAGTCCAATGACAGCACATCATCCCTTTATATCACACTGTTCTAGTTCACTCCATTCTTCTGTATTAAATTTGGTCTCACTTTTCCACTTCTGACACATCCTCTCCTTCCTCGTTCACTCCATATATCTAAACCACTTCTGCACATTTGCCACTTCCCACACTAGTGGGAAAGCATCAGGAACAAAGAAATGGCCTTATTTGCTCACTTCCACTCTAGTTGACATCTTTAATGCCCCCAAACCATACATCTGTCCACAACCAGGCCCTACATTTTTTCTTGATTTCTCCTGCCTACTTTATGTGCCCTGGTTTAGCCTAATGACAACACACTGTCCCCTGTATATAACATCACTCCAATTTGCTCTACCTCTTGCATGCCTCACACCCTCCTGCATGTTCAGATCCTGACCATTCATAGCATCTTTCACTCCATCCTTCTACTTCAAGCCCTGTCTCCTTCCTTTTGTTCTCGCTGCTACTGATAAGTATACTCTTCTTACTATGTCCAAACCATTCTAGTGCACACTCTTCAGTTCTGTCATCATATAGATGAATGTTGCCAGATTTTGCCTACATATGGTTACATTAAAAGTGAAAAGATTCCTTCAACAAAGGTGTATCATTCTCAGTTAATGAAAAAGAGTAAAGATGAGGAATTTTACACCCCAGGAAGTTAATATTTTTCTTGCCAATGATGGTAGCACACCCTTGAAACTTAAGGAATTTCATAAATGTGGTCGTACAGTTATCTGATTAAAGAAGTTATCCATGTGTTATCAGACTCCAAGCAGATTCTTTTCCTGCTTTTCTTCCTGCAAGAAGCCAAGACTACTTGGGCACTTTCCATTCACAGTTTAAAGAGGTCATTCAAAATATTACACCATAAAAATATGGGTTGTGTCACCAATGTAAACCCATGTGTGTCAGATTGTCTGCCCTGACTGATGCCAACACTCACTACTAAACATTCACTTAGCAGAGTAATTGCCTTGTATTGCCAGGTGCAGATTTTGAAACCTTGATTTTGCCCTTGTGATTATATAATTTCATTTTTCTTGAAGAAGACATATGGATAATACTGGATAATGATACACCATAAAGCAAGGACATCTGTAAACATAAATCATATTGGGTTTTCATGCATGGAAATGGGAAGAAAAGGCTGAACATATTGGAAATGAAATACCTCAGGATGATACATGATGTAAGGTCAGTTGATTGTGTACAAAATGACTGCATAAGAGCAAGGTGTGGCAGTACATACAACTAGACTAAGAGAACTGATAAAAGTGTACTGAAATGGTATGGTCACGATGACTGGGGCAAAGAAAGACCGACACATATAGAGAGGATGCATAACGAAAGACTATGATGATCTACATTCACGAGGTGGAGGGACCAAGGGGCAAGGTAGACCAAAAAGGGGATGGAAGGATGGAGTGAAGGAGGCTTTAGGGTATCAGAACCTGAACATTCAGAAGAAAGAGAGAGAGAGATATTGATAGTAATAAACAAATTGGACTGATGCAGTATGTAGGGATGACAAGGTATCAGAGGACCAAACCAAGGCATATGTAGCAGACAAGGTAAACCATGGAACTGAATAGTCAGGGGTACCTAGATGTTGATGGTTTCAATACATTCCACATCACAGTTAGATAAAGTAAGTGTGCAAATGAGGCTGCTATTTGTTTGTTCCTGATGCTGCATCACTCAGTTAAAAAATGCAATAAGGTATATACATTACAAATCTGCTAAGGTAAAAAATTCACTTTACACATTTCATTACACATCTACTTGTAACTTATTCCTGCTTAATATTCCATAGAGCAGCTTTTCAATTATTGTGTTCTAGGATAAATACATTCCTTGTATACCCTGATTTCTTAATGTTTTCTCCAAACAAAGCTCTCAATCCCTTTTGTACCATTCACCTTCAGTGATTATTCTATGAGCATTATGTACTGTCTTCTTGATAACACAGTATATCATATGGATTTTAGAACTTGTTTCATCTTACTTCAAACAGTCCATGATGTTGAATAACTCCACGCTGGCCAGACAATAAGGAGAGAAGGGAGTGTTCAGTGTGTAAAAGCATTTTCCCTTGACGGTCATCTTGTGTTTCATCACTTGCATCTCTTACCGTTAAAATCTTCAAAGTGAAGAAGTTGTCTGAAAATAAGTTTAAAAGTGAAGTTGTCTGAAAATAAGTTGAAAACAATTACAAACACAGTTAAATGTTCTATGAGGCACAGAGATTCTTTCTTATCATTGTTGCTTTTATAATAGTTTACCTTTGATGAGTTTTGACATATCATATACCATAATAATCATCACAGCAGTGCAGTCTTTTGAAAAATCATCCAGTTTCAAAAAACAGTATACATATTTTCTTTTCAGATCCAGTGTTTTGTAATAATCTATGTAACAATTATCAACACAATTAATCCCCTTGCTTTCTTAAGTTTGTCATCAGAACTGTTCTCATACTATTCACTTTTCTAAACATTTCTTTTTCTCTCTCGATAATGAAGA
>JAUUDY010516115.1:0-10556 GCA_032361765.1 Panulirus inflatus | reverse complement strand
TGCATCAATTCATGATTTTCCTGTCTTTAAACACTTCTTTAACCTTATAAAAAAAAGATGAATCAATGAATGAGGAATTTTTGCAATCAGCTCATAAGTCATACCAGTTCACCTTGTCCACCTTTTCTGTTTTGCTCAATATAACATGAACTATCTCAAGTTATAATGACACTAAATCTTATATATTCATATAAAAGTTTCAAACAAGCACATAAACAGCATAACAAATCTAATAGGTTTCTAATTCATAAAAGAGTACATTATGGGGGAACTGGAATAAAACAAAATGAGCTAGTACATTTGACGATATACAAGAAACATATCAAATGATAAACAGTTCCTCAGAGAAATATAAACATATCAAAAACCAAATCAATTATTCATTAATAATGGTAATGAAAGTAAAATCACAATGGTGCAAGAGGCAGTGAGGCAGTGTGCTGAAATAGGGTTTGTAACTGGAAATTAATGTTTCTAAGAGAAGTGCATATAAAAATATACATGAGTGCAAGGAGGCATTAATGGATTATTTACTAATTGATAGGTGTGCAAAGGAGAGATTTGTATGTAAATGTGTTGAGAGGGGCAGCTGGTGGGATATGTGATCATTACTTTGTGGAGACAAGGGTGAAGGTTTCTAGAGGCCTTAGGAAAAGTGGAAATGATACAGGTGGGAAGTAGCTGTATCACTATTTCATCTTTGTGAAAGTAAAACAAACATCCTAAATTCATCTGATATCTCTGACAGTAATGTTGTGCCTCTGGTAAAGAAAATTATGATGTTGGATGTAAACATTCTTTTTTGTTACATTTGCCATTTCCTGCATCAGTAAGGTAGCATCAGGAACAGATGAAGAAATGGCATCATTTGCTCACATCACTCTCTAGTTGTCATGCATTATACACCAAACACAAAGCCCTATCTAGAGTCATGCCCAACAAATTTCTATGTAGAAAATGTCATACAGTCATTAAGATGTATACACAGAGCAGAAATGAAGAATATCAAACAACAAATCTGAAGCTTTACCTTGACTCTGGGGTCATCTATCTTGTCAAGCACCTTGGTTGGGTAGTAGTCACCAACTCGATAAGCCAAAAGCTGGGTCAGGTCAAAGGGTGCATAACCTTCTGTGAATAATTCAGCAAGACAACACCTGTAAAAACAAAAGGTGGG
The DNA here is from genome assembly GCA_032361765.1 of Panulirus inflatus. Lineage (NCBI taxonomy): Eukaryota > Metazoa > Arthropoda > Malacostraca > Decapoda > Palinuridae > Panulirus > Panulirus inflatus. The sequence continues at coordinate 9,379 of JAUUDY010516115.1, read as the reverse complement.
GAACTTAATCCAAAGAAAAAAATATTTACCCAAACTTTTCCTAGGAAACAAATGATAATATTACAGTAAAAATAGAATGCTAGTCCAGCGAATCTATCAACACATGAAAATGCTAAAATCACAATGACATGAAACATAATACATAACATCCCAAAATAGGTACACCAGCTTTTCGCAGTAACAAGCTCTGTTAACAGTCATCAGCCACCTCCAAACGCATCCCATCCCTTGCATGGACAAGAACTACCACAAGTCAACTCGTTCCATGCCAGATACAAAAAGGAAGAAAACAAAAGAAGAAATACTGAGATCAATTGAGCAAATATGATTGTAAATACCATGAGAGGAGAGTGAGTTTTGAAGAATGGCAATCTATTTTTATATGAACAGAGAGTTAATGGGAAATTGCCTGCAGGGCACTGAGCAGAGAGAAATACTTTTTCTTTCCTCAAAACTCACTTTTCTCTCCAGGGCCAGCTGCCCCATGAGCTATTGAGAATCTCCTTGATATCCAGGGGTTGGCAATCTCTACACACACACACACACACACACACACACACACACACAAACCATCCAAATGATAGTCACAGCAAATGCTCATTTTGGGACACCCATTCTGTCATATGCCAATATCTGGCAATGATGTCATTATCCTACCAGCTGCCAAGATGCCAGGCTGACCACTGGACATCACCAGTGTTGACTACAGTCAACAGAGAAAAGTTTTTCAAAGAGAATGGAAGGTAAGGCAGGAAACAATAATAGCAAAGTGCTTGAAACAGGGTAAAACCAAAGACCCTGAAAATGGAATTCAAAGGTCTATTTCACTTAGGGGGAACATTAGAAAGCCCCCAAAAAAACAAATAAAAGGGAAGAGGTATAAAAGTTCCAGAACCAGCTAGAAACTGACTGTGAAAACACATGAACATTATGAAGCACATGAATGTTAAACATTTTCCATGTTCCAAGCAAAGAGAGTTAATAAATCCAAAAATGTAAGGTCCAAATAATTCAGTGTTTGAATAACGTTTTCCTGACCCTAAATGAGATAGTCAAGTAACACTGTGGAACTAGCCAAGAGAAAATGCAATAATGACCTATATCTCACTTGAAGCTAACAAGGTAGTTCACCCTCTGAAAGCAAACAACTTAAAGAGAATTTACCACAGATATTGGGATAAATGTAAAAGTTCTGGTTCCATAGTTCCACATCTAAACAAGGCAACTACAGCCAAAGTTTTTATCAAATCATCCAAGAAAGATCCCTTAAGGTTTATCTCCAAAGAGAGGATCCGAGTGAACTCCTCTCTCTGTTGTCACGGGCACAAATCACAACAGGGTACTGGCCTAAACACTGCATTCTCCTCAAAAGATATGAAAACACATGTGGAACAGCCTTGCTTTCTATTTTCTGAAGAACATTTAACCCACACAGATAATGTTTGAGAACAACCTCTGTTCTCACCTTACTTTTTTTCTTACCAAAACCAAGTAGAATGTTAGCCCAAGCCATTGCCTGAGGCATAATCCCCTCCCCTAAAAAAAATCAAATATTCCATGGAGTCCATTAAGGAATACATTTAGGGGATTTTTCCTGTATGTCCACAACACCAAGGAAATGATAAATCTGGAGTAAGAAAGTCCAGATTAAGGATAATAGGACCCCATATGCAAATCCAATACTGGGGTACAGCTCTACTATCATCATGCGAAAAGAGAAGGAAAGGCTTCACATAATCAAAGCCCTCTCTAGCCAGTAACCTCACCATGATATTGCCTTGAAATACAAGATTACTTGGTAATCACTGAAACCTACTGGACATAAACTTGCTCCAAGAAAGGAAATCTTAGATCTTACCTTAAACTGGTATTATAATGAAGTGTTTTTAACAGGAAATTGTTCTACAAGCTTATGTATATGGCTTTAGCAAGTCCTAGAAATGGTTACACCATCAAATCAAGAAAAATCTGTGAGGCTATCACATTCTAAAAGGCCATCACATGGGTTACCAGCTGGGTTCCCAAACTCACTTGCCAAAAAGTTTCTACAAAGAATACAAATTGTGCAAATAATTGAACAGTTTCCCAAACTGACTGCACAACTGCCAGTAGAGGGGTTCACAGAATGTCTGTAGAGCAGGTAACTTCCATTCACCTTTCACAACAGGAATAATTAAAAGGACAGGCCTAGAATATACTCTGTTTTTTCAAGTCCATTTATGAGCAAAGAAAATGTGTATACAAGGAACCAGACTTCTAAAGGGCCCATGCCTTTATAGCACTTCCTAAATAAACCCTTGACCACCAAATTAGTTGCAGTTCAAGGCTTCTCTTGATGGGGAGAGAGGGCAGTGAGAAATTCAACTTCAACTCAACCCCTTACGTCTAAGAGAATGAAGTTGGTAAGTCAACCCACACTCAAAGGGAACTAGCCTTATCAATCATTCTCAACTGGTAAAGGTAGGTACTTTCAAGGAAAGTCCATCTAAAGGAACTATTTGGAAACCATCTCTAGCTAAAGCCTGACAACTTCAAATCAATTACCCCTGTGTCTGGTAGGAGCCATAAAATGGTGCATGTGTGCTCCTCCTTGAGGAAATTTGGTCTTACACCAAAGAATACCATTGCCCTGCCAAAGACAAAAGTAAAAACATACTCGATCAGCTCCTGCAATTCTCAGGGTGCTAAGATTACAAGCGATGAATTCCCAAAAACAGGACTAACACCAATTTATTTATTATTCACTTATTATATATTCATTCTTCATAAATATAAAGCTTCAATAGCAAAACAGAAGCACAACAGAACACTCCACAACTAAACTTAGATATAGTGGACACAGAAAATTATCTGCTAAGTGTGACTAGCTTTCTTTTTTTTCTAATACTTAGAAGAGGTCTAACAACTATTGCAAAGAAGAATCATGGTGGAATTGTAATCACCGTTCACTAGAAACACTAAAGTCATCTTAAATATGTGAAAACCTTGAGAAGAAAGTAGTCATTCATCCCTCATAATTGGTTTCAGTATTGCAGATAATTTGTGCCACCCCAGGAAGTACAACATTGAACAAAATCACTACAACAAACGACATTGACAAAAACTACTATTATTGGTTCTCTTACCCAGCTGAAAAAATATCCATGGCTGGTGTAAGGTGCCCCTTGTCCTTCACTTCCATCATCAGTTGTTGTGCATCCATCTGCAGAGTCTTGATGAACCTAAATCATAAGGATGAGAAGGTATCATATCTCATGCTTTTAATCATAAGATTAAAATTGCTATCATGTTCACAAATTCAAACACATAAAGAACCTAAGTATATCATAACATTTATTAATGTCTATTTGATACTTGTCTGAAAATGTAAAATAATGCAAGAGTCATGTACTTTAATTATCTTTTGTTATAAGTAATACAAAAAATAAGTGACACAAAAAAATATTCCATCTACTAGGCTTTAAGACAGATGAAGCTAAATCATCTATATTCAATACCCCACTTGCTTTAAGTAAATAACATAAATCATGAAGAGTCCTTTCCTTAGAGGTTTTAAACCATTCAAAGCAACCTGCTGTTCATATAAAGATATTCCCAGGTGCAGGGAGGATTTCAATAAATCAAGAGGCTAATTATTTCATAATCTGACTGGAAATTGGTAGCATACTTATCCCTGAGTAAACAAAATATATACATATATATTGTTTAAGTAGCTCCCTTGACCTTCTTGAAGAAGGGTCAAAGTTTGCTTGGGCATGAGGGGAAATTCCCATAGCACTGCCAGACTTATGACAATTCTTCCAAGTATTGCCTTTTCCACATTCTTTTTTCTTTCACTTTCATGATGGTCATACATTTGGGTTCTTCAGTGTTTGCATTAGCACAATTCAATATGTATATATATATGTTTTTAGTGAACACACACTTCCACAGACATGTATTCGAACAATGAAGAAACCTTTCTATGAAAGTTAATTCACACCACATTTTCTTTTGTTTACCTATGCAAGTCCTACTTGTATGTCTAGTATTTCCGTATTATATAAAATGAATGACTCCAAAGGGGAAAAACGAAATTTGCCAAAAAAAATTTTTAGGAAAAGGCTATAATCATTTTGTAAATACCACACACTATTTCCATTTTGTGGCAGTACTGCATGGACAGCCACTGCTAACTTATCTCCCTCATCTGTTTTCAATGTCTATTCTATGGCATCTGGGTTATCAATTTCAGAGCTGTCACTGTCTTGTTTCACTTTACTCTTTTTCTTCTTAACTTTCTAGCTCACTGAGTTCATGAGACTCCACTACATCCAAGATATCAACAAGTCTTAGAATATCTAGCCCCCAAGCTTTAGCAGGGCAGGCACAAACCATGTATGGTTTGTCAGTGAGTGGATACTGTATTTTCTCTTGCAACATACTGATGGCTATAAACCCATATACTTAAAAACAATTGTCTCATTGTCTACCATCAGTTTCTGGCTTCCCCATTTCTTAAAACTACTAGCATTCTTCTTCACACCAAAACCTCAGGTGCAAACTTTACGAGGGTGGTGCTATAGCTACTTCCCACAGTCAATGTGTTATCTTTTGTTGTTGCTGTCACAACAATGCAGTGAATGAGCTAAATACATATCAAATAATCAACATCAAAGATATAAAGAAATGAAAGATACTATATTTGTCTAGTAATCTAGTTTTCTCAGTTTTAGTTTTCTTTGAGAAACATTTATTGTCCTAATCTGACCATAGCAATTCTTCTTCAGCTTCGAACAGCTTCAAACAATCCAGTCAGATGATCCCAAAAGAAAGCTGAACCTCCAAAAGATGGCTTGATAACTTACTGGAGAAATCAACATTCCTGATTTTTTTCTGTGACTTCAGAGACCAAAGTGTCTAGTACTAGCAAAAATCAATGACTATGAAAATATTCCTAGAGGCCAGCAAGATCCAAAAGCTTAGATAATGCTTATGGAAAAATTTATGTTCAACCCAGGTAAGCTCAAATTTGTGTGACATGGATAAATGAGTGATGACTCTGATGTAATTGTATGTATGCTGGCTGATGGTTCAGGATTGTGGTATGATTAAAAAACCATTAATATCAACTAAAGACTGCAACCTTACTGCAATCTTGATATGTCTCAATGACAGATGCTTCTAACTTCCCTTAATTTCCTATTTCTTTTGCCATTTTCCTTATATTTTATTGCAGAACTAGCCTCACAGAAGACTTCTGTCCATGACAGAAACCTTTTATACAAATAATATATGTCATACAAAGTTATCTTAAGTACTCACCTCTCTGGTGCAATGTAACATGTTCTCCTTCGAGATGTGTCAAAGAAGTAAGTAAAGTCTGCTGGGTCATCCTCAGGAAGCAAAGTGGGTTTGATTGTTGCAAAATCTGCTAGCAATAACCAATTCCATGATGACACCATGACATTCTCTAGTTTAATGTCTCCATGACAAACCTGACGATACAACGGTTTGTATTGAAAAATACAGAGGGCATTTCTCTACATTTATGTCCCCTACTTATTCATCTCTAAATGGCTGCAAGTCAGCCATTCTGAAATAATGAATAAAGGTGATTTAACAAGCCTCATGCCTGTGAGCAAAATACAAAAGAAATGTTCATAATCAGTTTTATTTGGCTGCTGTTTATGAGTAGATTGACAGAAAGGCTAATGGTTGGTTGGATGTACAGTAAGACACACAGACAGTGGATGAACAAATGAAGAGTAAAATGACAGGCTGAATAGATAAGTGAAGGCCATTCCTAGAGTCTTCTACTGAATCAGTAAGAGATAAAACATATCACACAATTTTTAAATTCTTAATTCCAATACGACACTAATTTACCTATGCAACACATTCAAGTTTTTAAAAGAGACTCTATTGCCATGGCTACCCCCTTGAGGGAGTTCCAGGTAGGAACAGGCATCAGATATATAGACTGATATATAGACAGAAATAGATCGAAGATGTGGAGAGTGAACAGCTCTCCAAGAGATGTAGGGATAGAGCAACCATACAACATAATATGAAATTAAGTAAGAAACTTATTAAAAAGGTTGTAAAGATACACTTTTATAGTATAACAATGGTGGAATACTGGAACAAAATGACTGAGCACCTGGTCAATGCAGACAGCATACATAAACTCAAGAAGTTGTATGATTTTAGAGAATGTTTACGAGATGAGACCCCATGAGTAAAAAACTCCCTCCCCATATGGTACAAATAGTAAACAACATTGCTATATTTAATGAATTTTTGCCTACTATATTAGTACATCTGATGAAACATAAAGAAGGGTTCAGATGTAACTGCACATAAAAAATTCTACTTCAAATGTTAAAAACCATTCCTGGATTTAGCAAAACAAAAATATGAAGCATGAAAGCATCTTTCCTTCCCTATGGTAACACATAAAAATTTTTAATCCCATTTAATGATCAACAGTATGAGGAGTTTCACCTAAATGAGACAGTATCATGGCTTCATTCTCAAATTAAAGGGGTGGATCAGGAACAAACAGCCCTGCAACATCACTCAAGTATATCCTCAACACATGCCCAGTCTGTTAAAGCAAAACATGGATTCCACACTACAGAAATGAAAGTGTTTCTTACTTTTTCACTTTACTCACTAAGTTTATTAACCAGGTGTGACTAATCTCTCCATTCATACCAACTCCATCCACAAAATGCTTCCATTGCATCTGATCCTTGATGATTCATCAAGAATCTTCATCTGAAATATCCCTAGCCCCAATCAACACCTAAATATATCCATCTCTTCTGCAGTCTACTCCTTCTCCTAGTGACTTCTGCTTTGCTGCTATAAATCTTTTTGAACCTTAAACAGCAGCGAACATAATATGATGTTTTCTAATGTGACAGCAGCAATGAACATATAATGCTTCATACTCTTGTTTAAATTGTCAGCTGATTTATGGTCTTTTCTTTCACCAAGTATGCAAGGAAAAATCATGGTAGATCCATGTTTATTGACTTCTCAGGTCTAGCAGTGACCCCAAGCAAAATAGAAAGATTGTTGAATGTCTTAAGTGATCAGGAGGAACACTTATAATCATATGTATCTGCTAGCAAGAAAGTAAAAAAGAATAAGGTGTGAAAAAATAAGTGACTCACAGAGTGACTTCAGCAGGAGTAATGAAAAAACTGCCAAACTGCCCAGCATGGGACCCCACTACATGTCTCATCACCCCTTGTACTTGTCCTTTTCGTGGTCAAGTGGAACACAATTCATACCAATTGCACCTGATTTTCACTGATGTAATCCCAGGGTGATGGAGGACTTTGGTACAATAGATGAAATTAAAGTTTTGGAATAATTTCAAGCTTAATTTGACTGTAGATTATTTCATTTTCACTTATTATTACCCTCAAAACAATATCAATGAATTAATCCTGGTGTTGTCCAGAACCTTTCTAAACACTCCTGCAGCCCAAAGCTCTACTATTTCCAGTCGAAAGCAATGTATACTCCTTTGAAGTGAGTAGTTCTTTGACAAGACTGTACTCCTAATAATACAGCTGTCATGCGTAATGCACCGAAACCAGAGCTACCTTTCCACATCCATGCCCTGGTTCAATCCATTGACAGCACATCATATAGAGCAAGTACCCATTTAACTGACCAACCCCTAAGGTAGGATAAACAGCTGGGATGACTGTTGACCAACTGCTGTAACCAGAATTCAAACAAATGTACCCAACCCTAGGTAGTACATAAATCTGTCGGGAGTAAAGAAAATAAGGAGGAAAGGGAGACCAAGGATAAGATGGAGGGATGGAGCAAAAGATGCTTTGAGTTACTGGGGCCTGAACTTGCTGAAGTGTTTGAGTCATGCATGGGACAAAATGATATGATGCTCAGGGATGGATGTGGTGTCAATGGGTCAGACTAAGGCATATGAAGTGGTGACGAGAAACCACTGAAAGGTCTGTGGGGTTTGGCTGTGAACAGGAGTTTTTGTTTTGGTGTACTGTATATGACAGGTATAGAGTGAATGTGAGCAAATGAGTGCTGCTTCTTCATCTGTGCCTGGTATTACTACATCACTAATGCAGAAAACAGCAAATAATATAATTATGAAAAAATATAGTTATATCAGTGGTCAATCTGCAGTTTGTATCTTATTGCAAAAAAACAAGATATGAGAATAAGCAAAGGTATATAATAAATCAATAACTCCAGAAAAATTCCCTCACATTCATTTCAAATACTCTGATATTGTAGGTACTATCTAGATATGGACAAAACACAGTTTACTTATTCGGGAAAGTACCAAAAACTGCTTCCACAAGGACTGTACTAGTACGGATCTAAGAATAAAATTACTGTTATAAATGATAGCATAATCTAAAAAAGGATCCATTAAACAAATCAACAGATTTCAGAGTGATTAATGTCTTTATTTTATTAACGAAGTAATGAGTTAACATACCCCTTGCTGGTGTGCTTGGTTGAGAGCACAAAGAATCTGAAAAGCCAGCCATTTTTTCTCAATGGAGCTTAAAAAGGGTATTGTGGAGATTCGGTCATACAGGTTACTCTTAACATACTGTCTGAACATCAAGCCTGATTTTTCTGTTAACTGAAATGGAAAGTAGAAAAAAATTAAATTTTACAAATAATGTACCAGATGATTAACCAATTAATATGATTTAAACTAAAGACAAAGGGTTATATTTGAGCAGATTATAACCATAGTCTTCATGCTGGCTACTCACCTTGATTCATCCATGATATATGTACTGGATTACTAAAGTCACTCAATTATAACATCTGGTATCAGCTATCCTACAAATGGTTCACATTACTGAGCAGTCAAAACAAAATTATCTAATTCATATTTCTTCCCACCAGAAGTCAGCAAGTGAGCAAAGTATATGACAGAGCCTTGCTTATTTTGAAATAAAACGCAAACTTCCAATAATAACCTGTAGGTAATTTCACTATTTGTCATCAAGGACAGGATCACCATCTTAAACCACTGCTCACCACCAACTTGTCTTAATGAGCAAGCTTAACTCTGGATGTAGTGAACACACTCAGTCCAAATATTCACTATATGCTCACTTCACCAGCACCTATTAGTCTGTGTCTTCCTTATGATCCCTTTTATCTCCTTCTATGGCTTTCATCAAACCTTCTCTTCAAGAAACCAAGCATCCTGTTTTATCAATGCTCCTTTTTGTGTTGAGGAACAAATGGTTGGTCCATTCACCCTAATTAAGGAAATAAGTATACACAGGACACATGCCCCACATCGTTCCAATTCACTCTATTCCTTGCACGCCTTTCACCCTCCTGCATGTTCAGGCCCCGATCACTCAAAATC
>JAUUDY010515894.1:0-19003 GCA_032361765.1 Panulirus inflatus | reverse complement strand
ATGAAGACTTCTTCAAGAAACCAACTGCTTTCAATTTTTCAAAAGCGTTATAAATATTTTCGAAAAAATCATTTAATTGAAAATCAGTGTAAAATAGTTAAAATCAGTGACTCTAGCATTAAGTGCAGTGTATGTGATTTTAAATCAATAAAGTGAAACTCGTAATTTCCGTACAGCGTATTAGTTAATGATTTCCTTTTTCCAGCTGTTGAGGACCTGTTTTGTCTTCCTTGGGGTTCTCCTGAGTCGTGGCGAGCTGCCAACTGCGAAACCGCGGTCAGGTCTGCACAAGACGAGAGTCGCATCCGGAGAAAGGGTTTACCAGTGCAATCCTCATTTTCGTATTATATCGTTGTGGCAATCGCTATTATCGAGTGAAAATTTGTTTTTTTTTTATCTGGTGAATTTATATATATGTATGTGATGACTTTCGGGAAGGGCTATCGTATTCACTCTACATTGCAGCATCCAGACCACATGACCACCCCCTGCTGCGCAGCGTTCCTGATCGGTTGTCGTGGCCGAGCAGTCCCCACATCACCCAGCTGTTATGCTGATCATCTCATCCCGAGTCATGTGGTGTCAAGTATCCCCCCACTGATCATTCCCATGTTCCATGTCAATTGTTTATTTGTTTTCCTCCGTAGAAACGAGTATGGTGAACTTTGACAACCTCTACAAGTCCAGTCCAACTCTATAACTAGTAATTTGGTTCTGTGACCATAATCGTTTCTACGTAGAGGTTTAGAAACTGTTGTTACATGGTATTCACGTGTTACATAGTCTCACCATCTCCAACATTGCACTTACACTCTCTCTTACCCCATGGGCTGTTCCCGTCCTGATGGGGACGACTGGTGATGGAGTTGCAACTTGACGTGAACGTCGCACATCGCTGGGTCCAGGTTCCTGCTACCCAGTTTCGGTATTCTTTTGAGTGGAGGAGTCACCTTTTTTTACAAGCTTTGCAGAGTAAGAGCACAATTTACCAGGTGGGGCTCGATTTCCGTGACATGTCCTCCCTCTTAGCATGTACTTGATATAGAGTGCTTCCATTTATTTTAGGTGATCATGGAGAGATTTGAAACCATCAAAGCCAAATTAGGTGTCATTCCTATACTAGTTTAGTTGCCAACTCAGCACATATGACTTTATTTGGTACCATAATCTTAGGAGGGTGGGATAGATCAGATAGAGGGCGTAAGATTCAGGATTTTCCAGGGAATATGGGTTCTCATGCTATATATATTACAAAGGCCTGATATATGTATAATATCCCCTCTGGTAGGTCAACTCTAAAATGAGGGACAAAAGTTTATAAAATGTATTGCTCAAATGGAAGGTACAAGATTTAGGACATTGCAGTTTGGGTTCGATTCCCAAACATTATCTGAGGCCTTATTTATGTTTCCGCAAACATTTTGAGATGAACGAATTTAGATTAGAGACAACCATTAACTACTTTCAATTTGGCGATTACTTTGATGTTTTGGAGTAGTAACCTGTCACTGTTCCACCACAAGAATATACAGCAAAGTTGAAGCGAGACATTTCACCATACCCTAGCTATTACACAATGAAAGCTTAGTGGGGATATATATACTTCTTTTATCAATATGATACAGATTTTGTTTCCTTACGGTAAGGGTTTGCAGAATTAGTTACATGATATTCCATGTTAGGGCATTAGTACTGAATTGTTATATTAGTGCACTGATTCCCAGTGAAGTAGGTAGCAAGACTTGTTGACGTACAGAAGTATATCTAGCATGAAATATTTCCCCACTCCTTTTGTGAGTGCAGTTATCCCATTTCCGATTGATTTGTGTTGCAATGCGTAAAGCCACATCTAAGATATGAGGATTGCTTCAAGATATTGGATGTTATTTAGATAGAAAGTATGGATATTGCATATCAAATATTTCATTGTTGCAAGTAAAAGAATTGGGGTAACAATACCTGGGTATGGGGAGAAAAGTTTTGCAGATTGAAGCTCTGTCACATCTGCAAGGGTCACATCTGCAAGGATGAAAGTATACGTTGGGATAAGAAGCTCTGAAGCAGGACGGGCACTAGTGTTGGAGTGAAAGCTTCGAGATTCTTCAAACTAAGAAACCACAGTACTGCAAGGGAAGAGTTCTTAACAGTGTTTCCACCATCTACAAGTGGGATTCCTACTACAGTCAAGTAGAAACCAGAGCAGGTATTTCTGAAGTTCAGGAAGGATTCCTAGTCGTCAAAACCAGAGCAGGTCTTTCTGTAATTAGTCATGATGAATTATGCAGCTTGTAAGGTTAAAGAAGTTCTTTGACTATGTGATAGGAAACCATGAACTTTGGCACCAGTAATCTGAATTGGCATAAGTGAAACGTGCAACCAATTTGTGGAAAGCTATTAAAGAATGGAGTGGGTGAAATTAAGGGCAAGAGGGTTTGTTTTGGAATGATTAGATCTAGTAACAAGACAAAATTGAAAATTGTTTTACTTAAGTTTTGTTAGGTTGGGGAAATCATTCGTAAAAAGGTAATTCTTAATGCATATGGTCAAGTGTTTTGATGATTGGCAAAGTTTTTTCAACTGAGACGTCGAGTGTTTAAGTAGCTAGGCAGAAGGAAATTTTCTTGATTTTAACAGATTGATTCGTCATACCTTGCCTGCCCAATTGTTTGTTTCGGCCGGAAAACCGTTTTGAATGCAGCTTTGAATCTCCCTGGGTTTTGAACTGCAGATGCTGTCAAGCTGTAACTATGCTGATACTGGTAGGCTCAGTCATTTCAGCCAAGTTTGTAAGTAACGTGTGTGATTGGTTGGTAATTGCTTATGTAGTTACTTGGAAGTATGTAAGGTACCACACGAAGATAATTCATTTATAGCATTCCATCCCAGTAGCTTATTAACATGGTCACATTTATCCAAATTTATTCAAGCTATTATTAATACTTATTAGCCTTCCTTTGCCCATAAAATAAGTGCAAAGCTGGTAACTTGGGGGTATTTTGAAGCTTTAGACTGATCTTACCCATTGCAGTTGCAAGGATGCAACCTTAACATGGAGAGAGCATAAAATGTTTCTGGATTAAGTGATAACTTGATGGATTAAAGTATTTCAGTATTTGTAAATGGCCTGGTAAATATTACCAGAATCCTCATCTTGTTCTTTGTGGCGTCTAGGGTAGGTTTCTGATGTTTCTTTACAAGGGCCGCACTGTGAATCCAGTTTTACTACCACTTTGCAAGAGCATCCCCATATACATCATGCTGTGATTCAGATGTGGACCACAGCTTCAGTCAAGTGTATCCCTCCACTACACGTCTACCGCCACATTAGGTACCTGAGTGAAGCTAGGAGAGGAGGTAACCATTTCATGTTTCTTAAGGGGACGTTAATCTTTGACTCAAGTAATGACATTTTATGTAATTATCTACAAGTAGAAAATATACAGGAAATGAAAAGACTAGGGTATGGGTGATAAAGTTTTTGCAGATTGGAGCAGTTTTACATCTAAGGAAAAGCTGACTGAGAAGTTCTTGGAGACATGAGATTCATTTCAAGCGACTGGATTGAGGTCTTCACCAAAATAAAGAGGTTAAACCATACACAAGCATTCACAAGGACTAAAAACAAAGAACATGTGAAGAGTTCAGTACAAGGTGACTGCATCACTTGTGTGGAAGAGGCGGTCTTGAGACAAATGACATTCAGGTAGAACCCGAAGCAGGAATTTCTGAAGTAAGAAATAAGTTTTCAAACTCAAGTAAGTTCCATAATGAAAAGTAAAGATATTAATTGTAAAGTGGTACCTTTTTTCAACTTATACTTCAATATATTACTTTCATGGGTAAAGGGTAGGATTACTGATTATGCATTTGCTTTGGAAGGACTCTCATTTCTGTACTAAGTGAATCAAAATTGACTGTCTTGCTTAATAAAAAAAAAATTGCATTATTATGTTCATAGGATATGGAAAGATGGACATTACATATAGTCTCAAATACATCTTAGTCATGGAACTGCATATATATATTAACTTCAGTTATGAATACCTTTGGCTATGGTGTATATCTGGCATGAGCTCCTGTGTTTGCCTAGATCATATTTGTCTGAGCAGAATCATCATGATTTGCACACACGTAGTACAAGCCAATGGCATTTATACGTTTTAGCTTCATTTAGCTATAAATTTATGGAGTTAATTTTTTTAGAGAGAAAATGTCTGATGTACAACTTATAGTTGCTTCATCTGATTAGCCATATTGTTAGATGATAGCTCATCCAGTTAGTAAAGAGAGTACTGAAGGTTTGTGTTCCTTTGTCTAAAGCTTTCTTCTTTTGTGGCTAAAGCCTGGCAAATACTGAAAGGACATTGTGGTTTTCTCTTCATAATTGTTTGTTATGGGTTGGGTAATTGTCTAGGGCAACTGGGCACTGTCATAATTATTACTGATATATGTCTGATGATGGGAAAATTTCCATAATTCAGTGAGGAGACTTTTCAGTAGGTAGGGAGAAGAAAATTTCTTGCTTTTTAACAGACTGCTGTGTCGTGCTCAGGTTGCACAACGGGTAGTTTATTTCATCCACAAAATCCATAAGAGCAGCTTTGAAGTTTGTATCTGCAATTGTTGTGGAATGAGGATGCTGTCAAGATAAATGGTGAAAATACTAATAGGTTCTTAGTCATATCATCCATATTAGTAAGTAACGCTTAATGTAAATTGGTAGTCATTGATGTGTGTAATTCTTATTGAATATTTGAAATAACTGTAAGGTACTTAGGGAATCCATTTGATAATCCTGTTTAGAAACTTGTTCATATTAGCACATTCATGTAAATTGTCTTTGAAGCTTGGATGAAATTTGATTTTAAGCACTTTATGTGGAGTACATGAGAATTATATATTCAAGACATTTTGAAGCCTAAGACCAACTAACCCACTGTGATTGCAAAATGAAACCACTTGGGTAAATCTTGTATAATTTTAGGAGGCACTGCTCATTAATTGGATTTTAGCACAGTATTTGCACTTTGCTTTGAAATATTACTAATAAACTCTTAGCATGTTTAGGCAGCTGCTTAGGTTAGGGTACTGATATTTCTTTGCAAGGGCTGAGGGTGGTCTCCTGTAGTCCTCTCTTCTGTTCAAGAACATTTCCCTCATACATCATGCAGTGACAGTTTTGGACTGCTGCTCAGAGTATTACCCCACTGTTTGGATTGCTGCTCAATGTATTACCCTACTGTTTGGACTGCTGCTCAGTGTATTACCCTGCTGCCCAGCCTCCACCTGCCTCACGTACCCCAGCAAAGTTATAGAAGAGGTAACCATTACAGTCTTCGAAAGGATGTTCATTGTAGTCATTACATGATAGTAATATGACATCATGATTAATATAGTCTTTTTGTAGAAAGATGCACTTTGCCTTGACGTTTCAGCAGATTTATAGGTAGAATAAGGTTTTCTATCATGGAAACGACATTTATGAAAGGTTGCCATTCGGCAAAACATAGTTGAAGGGGTTTGGGGGGAAATGGGATTTTATTTTTTGTAGGATTTGGATATAAGCGATAGTACCAGATTCATCCAGTGATCTCAAGCGTTCCTCAACTTTCGTGACTGGTTTCTTCTGTGGTAGATGGCTTCTCAAGCAGCTAACTTTCCATAATGTCCAAAACACATCACATCAGTTCAACAGGTAACCTTTCAGGTGTTGTATATATCTGCATTTTATTATCCAGATAAAGCAGTTGCATTCTTCATTTGCTCTTCATAAGAACTTCAGATCAACATATTAACTCGTATAAATGAACAGTGTGGGACCACTTTTTATGCAGTGGAAACTAGATTCATAGAAGTGTCTCATATAGACTAGTATATGGAACATTATTTGGAATATAAAAGGTCATCACTGGTTGTGCATTGGGAAGAAAAGCATTATCATTAGGCATTTTGCAGGCAAGTTTCTCTAGTTCTTTTGACCAGATCATTAGGATTTTCCCTCTGTTTTGACTTACAATACTTAAGATGTCATCTGTAAATAGGATGTTTTAGAGAATTACGAAATTTGTTAAATGAAATGAAAACACATTAGCTAGTGTAGCTTTCAGATGACTGTTGACATGGTTGCTACATATAGGTGCTATTCTTGTGTATATCAATATTGTGTCTTGTAACATTATAGGCTCAAAAGTTGTCGATATATATAGATAGGTAGATAGATAGATAAAGATTTTTATTTTCACAATTTACAATACATTTACATACATTAATAAGTGAATTTTAACTTTGAAAACATGTAGAAAAGTTCTTGAGAATTAATGCCAGTTTCAGATATTAAGAATATTTTGATTTTGTAGACTCAAAAGAATAGAATAGGAAGAGGAGTAATAATGAACTGAGGGAGGGTAACTGAATTGGGGAAGGGTGGCTGTGAACAAAGCAAATTACTTACTTCAGTAGGTCGTGAATGTTGGTGGACCATACCTCGTCATCATCCCTGAGAAGAAGATCCAGCACATGGATCTACACATCATTTTACTCCTCCACATCCAAGAATATTCACTGTTACCAGTTCCCCATATTTTCATGAGGATAGTCTACACTTGAGATGATTTCCATGGCTCCTCTTGACAGGTAGAGATGGGATTTGCTGTTAATATTTATAACTGATGTTGCATGATCTCGGCAAAAAGTTGAAAATTAGAAAAAAAATATTACAATAGAGCTGTCAAGTATGAATTAAGAAAATAATGTACCAAGAGAATGCAAATTAAGACACTTGGTATTGATATGATGTAAATGGATTAACTTTCTGGATTGTATTATTGGAAACATTTATAATCTTAAACAGCACAAAGGTGACCTCATGGCATGTAGATGAGTTAATCAGAAGGTAAAAAATATGGCAAGGAATAGTTTTTTGCACACAAGATTACATGTCTAAAGTATTTGAAGCCCTTTTTTCAGCACCTTTGTCAGAATTTTTTTTTTTTTTTTTAATGTTTATCTCAAATATGTAGGACTGTTTTGTAATGGAAGAAGGAAGCTTGGTTCACATTTATAAGAATTTATATATTGGCTGCCACTATTAGCATAACAACAGACTGGAGCATCTGTGATGCTGAGTACAGCAGTGGGTGAGAAAGTGATACACAATTAGTAAATTGAGTTATAAGTTATCTTAAGATCAACAAGGTTCCTTCATAACGCAAGTCAATTTATTTCTTGATTATACCTTAGCGAGTACTTGATCAGAAATGTTGCTATTACTGTCTGCGTATATTTCATTTATTCAATTAGCATTGATGTACTTCTTTGATAAGTGTATAGTGTCTTTTTAAACTTTCATTGTAACATGAATGAAGAAATGGGAGAGGGGTTTTGGTAATAATTTTTCTTTGTTAGGACTGGTCCATCAAGAATTGTATCCCATAGTGACCTGCATTTGCCACATACAACACTTCGTGTACTGGATCACATCTTAAGGTATTGAACTCGTTCAGGCTCGGACTTTGGATTGTGGAATAGGCTTTGTGCAGCACATCCTTCCATGCATTGCAGACATTTGTAACAGTACAGGTACCTGTACCTTTTATTTGAGTAGAATATTATTAATACATGCCTAAAATCTGAACATTTTGTAGTGCAATACCGAACACTATGATTGTCAAAATATCAAAATTATTTTAGATTGTTTATGAACTTTCTGAATAATGCATAGCATAATGTGAAACAAAAAGAATCATGGAGTCTTGACAGTACTTGCAGATATATCTAATTAGTCAATAATTAAAAGGGGGAAGGGAAAGGGGTAAATAACATTTCATAGATTCTATGAACAGTATGTGTATAGCATCTGTGGCTGTGAATTCTTCTGGGCTTCTTTTTTGCATCTGGCAGCTGAATGAACACAGCAGTATAAATTTCTGCTTTGGTTAGTAAATTTAACTGTCTTTATTCTGCTTGCATGTGTCATTTGGAAAATTTGCTAGGTTGAGTCTGTTTGAGCATAAAGGAGATTAAAATGAACTACTATTAGGAGAATGGACTGAAGCAACTCCAAGGAGACTGGATTGAACTATGCAGGAGTTAGTTTCATATTGCATTTAATGTTCAAAAGATATGCAGTATAACGTATTAGTTTTTGCAGCTAATTTTATGTAACAGTAAGTGGTGAATTAAGTGATAATATGCTGAAAATTGCAAAATCAGACCATATTGAAGTTGTTAAACAATAATTAGATTCTTTTAGTTCTTGGGAGCTTGTTCATTTAATTTCCAATAGTAAGAAATGGGTTACCGTAACAAAAGCTACCCGTGAGTAGGAGTTTATATCCCATTACAGTATTAATAATGGAATTTGGCAAAAAATTCAGCATGCTTTTGCAACTAGTTTTGGTTTAACATTAAATTGTAGCATATATTGCCTTATCCATGTTGCAGAACACACTAATGCAGTAGTAGCTTTATGGTGAGTGATGATTTTTATCTATTCATCATAATCTCAGCATTTTAGTATGCTTAATGAATATATTAGTAAGAAATATAATTTCCCAAATATTCTCCTATTGCTTGCAAAAATGCTGTTGTTAGTTAGTATTGCTGTAATACTCTTATAAGCATTCAGCATATTTTTTGAAGTTACCTATGAATATTGTAAGTGGGAATGGGAAAGGGGCCCGGTAATTGTTTTTCTTCGTTAGGTCTGGCCCATCAGAAATTGAATCCCTCTGCAACCTACATCATCCTTGATGGGCACTTACCTCTTCCATGAGAGCAAACTTAAGGTCGTAACTCAAGCACTTGACTTCTGTGGAAGAGCTTACATCATGAAGGTAAACTTATTGAAACGTCAAAAATCTTGGTGGAAAAAAGTATTTCAGCATTAGAATGCAATGGAGAAGTATAATGCTCATTAATTTCTATGATAAGTAATCTAATGGGGTAAGGGAAGGGGTTAATAACTTTAGATTTTGTGGACAGTCTGTGTACAGCATCCGTTGCTGTGGATACTTCAAGACTACTCTCAAAGCACCTGGACACTGAGTGAGCACTATTGTATCATTTTCTTTGGTTAGTAACTTGTACCCTCAAAACCTTATATATAGTTGTCTATTTGAAGATTCGTAAAATTTAACAAACACAAAGGGAATTGTGCTTAACTGACTCCAAGGTTACTGGACTGAACCATTTCCAAGGAGATTAAACTGAATCATCCTCAAGTTAAGTGGATTAATTTCTGTTGATCCAGCTTTTTGGAGATTGAACTGAACCAGTATTAGGACAAAGCACCTATGCTCTTTTTGAAGTTAAATGAACGTTTTTATATTTTTCAAGTGTACATCAAATATTTTATTGACAGCTTGCATTAAGTTCAACAGACAAAGATGCAGAGCCAGAAGTATCAAATTTCACAGAAGCTGGTTTTGTAGGTGAGAAAAGGCAGAGTAAATAGTAATAAAGCTCATTAAGTTTTGGGAAGGGTGGGTATGAATGAAATGCATTGTTTATTTCAGTAGGTGTTTACTGTTGATGGACCGTGTCTTGTGATTGCCTTTAGGATGAAGATCCACTGTTGAGGTACAGGCATCTTATATTTTCGCATTTGTGTGGCCATTAACTGATGAGCAGTCTTCATGCTTTCCAATGAGTATTATCAGCCACAAACTTTTTTCAGTTTCCCCAACAGGTAACAATAGGATTTATATTTGGCTTTTTACCTCTGATGGTAAATGGGTGCATGATTAGTTCATTTAATTTTATACCAAGGTCCCAAGTTCAACAGGTTTTCCATTGTATGTGTTGTTTTCAGATTATCACAAAGTTTACTTTTGATAAATGTGCCTTGAATTTATGAGTTAGATAAGAGTAATTAACTTGTAATTTTTGAAGGATTTCATTTGAGTTTGATTGTGGTTTCACACCAAAATGAGCAGAATACATGATGAAGTGGGTGATAACATAACTTTCCTTGAACCCTACAAAAAAATGTGTCCCATATTGTGCTGTTTTTTCTACCATAGTTTCTAATGTTGCTGGTGCAGTAATCATACTTCGTTTGATATTGTCCATATGAACTTGCTCTTAAATGTATTGTAACCTTGGGAACTGGGAGGGGTCTTTGTAATGATTTTTCTTTGATAGGATTGGCCCATCTACTATTGAATCCTTGGAAGATCAGCATTGGCCTTGACCTGCACTTGTCTCTTGAACCAGATTATATCTCAACATATTTAAGCTCTGACTTGTGGTTTGGGAAGATACTTTACGTCTGTACAATATGCCTTCCTCTTGCCTTTCATCACATGCAGATTCTCAACGTTGCAGGTACCCCCATACCTTGTGATTATTAAATCATATCTCAAGACTATGTTTGAAGTTTGATGACATTCTGGGTGCTGAAATGATAGATGAAAGTAACAGTTGTAGTGAAAGATGAAAATCTTAGGTATACTTACTAATTAGAATTATGCTTTAGGGAACTTTAAATAATTCATAAACATTATTTAGTTTGTAGAAGTCCGAATGGGTAGAAAAAGTTTCTTGCCATTTACAGTATATGATTCTACACCACCACACTTCTGGTTTTTTGACTGTAACAAAATTTTCATGGATTGAATCTGCATTTAGAGGAATTGTTAAACTACCAAAAAAAAAAAACTTGGTTGAACTAGTAGTTAGGTGATTGGACTGAACCAATGTCATCTTATAGGACACCAGACTATCCAGAAGGCTGGATTGAACGTTCACTAGTGTGGTAGATTTTCAAAGCCGTATAGGACACCAGACTGGTACAGCTTCCAGAAGACTGGATTGAACCTTCAGTGTGGTAGATGTTTTTCAAAAAAAAAAAAGTAAAGTGAATTAAAGATTTCAGACTGAAATTTCCTATTGGTGGATTATCGGGTTAACAGAAATTCCAGTAACAGATGCTTTATAAATGCCTTATAGATTGAAAATGATATATTGAAAACTTGAGAAAATTTCAGATTTAGTATCACTGAATCCATTACCTGATGAAAAATATAAAATGATTTTATGCTGTGGAAGTAAGATATGAAGAAAGATGATAGATAGGAGAGGGTCAGTATGATTGATATTTTTTTGCCAAATGTTTGGAGACTGCATTGGGCTGAAGGTCCAGCAGAAGGGAGTGTACATCTTAAGTTTTTCCAATTGATGAGTGAACATTTGCTCCAGTCAGCAATGCCAGCATTTGTTAGAATAGTCTCTGCCAGAAAATCTTTATGCATTTCTGCAGTCAGATGAAAAAGTTGGATATTTCATGTATGATTTAGACTAATACTGACAAATTTTTCATAATTAGATTATACCTGTCAAATTTGAGAGAACTGATTTCTTGGTGCATATCTCAAAAAAAATTTAAATTATGTGCATAAATGATAGGATTGTCTGTTTAGGTGTTAATAGGAAAGAGTGCACGTTTTTCTTATTTGTTTGCGATGCAGAATGCTAAGTAAAGCAATATTGCATGGAATGAGTTGTGATTTGATGGATTGTGATAGTTTGTTTTAGTTGTTGAACAGTTTATCCATGACCATGAAAGAACTGGTTTTAACCAGGATTGGTAAAGTTAATGTCTGCATCAGTAGTTGTCATTCTAATTTTATTTTTTACCCTTCAGATGGTAGCATTATGCTGTTAAGTTTCATTCATAGTAGATCACTGCTGTATTTATGATACTGATTGCACATGCAATAAATGATTGACTCAGATCTATATTTTTACAGTCAAACAAACACTTTATCATTCAGGTATGATATCTTGCAAGTTCCCTCATAAGCTCATTGGTATGTTGTGCCATATTGTTTAGAAAAATTATTCTGTAAGCAGTGTCTGCATCTTTGGATACTTAGTACTGCTGTATTTGATAAGGTAGAATCATTATGAAGTATCTTGAAATAATACATTAGGAAATGGAGAGGGAGCATGGTAATTGGTTGCCATTATAAGGAGTGGCCCATCCTCAGCTACTTGCATTAGTGTCGATCAGCTCTGAATTCTTGCACTATGGCTGAAGTTACTCACGCTTTGACTTCAGTTCAAAGATTTACATCATGACAAACATGCACTGATTTCTTTCAGTAGCATATCCCCAACATTACAGGTACCTGGATCTTAAATTGTTGTTAGGAAGTCCAGTGAATTGAAAGCACTGGTTGATTGTAGCCAGTTTCCATGGGATTATTTCTTGAAAATTAATAATTAAAGAAGTAAATGATGAAATTTTGTAAAGTCATTTTAATTGGGATTTCTGTAATGCTTATGGGTGATATGAATTATGTTTTGAAGTAATAAATGTTAATTTTCTCTTGATGTTAGTGTTATAATAGGGAAATAGCCACATAGCTTTGTTTGGACTGGATCTTAAAAATTTTGAAGCTATTCCTTTAGCATCTTATAGCTAAGTAAGAACTTTGGCATTTGGTATATTTAGTTGCTTTTACTCTTTGAACACTTCTTGAGTAAGAAACTTTTGTGTGAAGTAATCATCGGAGATTTTGCACATGTGCAAAGGGGGTTGGGGAATGGGAAATAATAGTTTTAAACTCTTTGAACAGAAAAGGTCAGCATTATGCATCGGTTTTTGCTATGAGTATGTTCTTGAGACCACGTTCTGATCTGCAGTTGTGAGTGCTCCATGGAGTCCATTTAGGTTTGTAACTTTGTTGTAAGTTTTGTTTTTGTTAATGTGATGTAGTAAAATGAATAGTATTCCTTTATTCTGTTTGAATTTCTTGAAGGGCAAATGTTACTGTTTTCTTATGTAGGGATGGAAAGTGTGATTTACATTTCTACATTTCTTACTTAATGGTTGTGGTCAACACTGCATTGGGCCAACGCACACAACTGTACAATTCTTTCCTTTTATATTGAGTTAGTATGTTCCTGCTTGCATATATGCTCCTTAGCTTCAGTTATGGGTTGGTGGTATGTAACTAGACCCTGTATGTCAAATAAGCCTTGTTCATGCAATCACCTAAAACAGCGTATTGCTAATTGACGCCATCACAAACGTGTTTTTGTAGTGAAGTACTCTGATTATATTTTGAAGTGCATGTTATTGTATCTAGTTTGTTATTATTATTTCATATTTCATAATATTTATTATTAATAAGCAGAGGTTGAGTTGTAACTGTATATGAGAGTTGGGGGGGATTTGACTTATACCATTTATAACAGCTTTGCAGTCTCATTTGTGGACAACACTAATGGTTCTGGTTATTGGATGTTTTGTCCTCCATGGCAAGGAAGCATGATTGCTTTGTGTAAAGGTTTGCTGTAAGGTTGAATTTTACATGGTTGTACCAGCACCTTTGTAAAGTTACTCTTATGATAGTTTCCTCTTTGAGTTCGAAGTAAGTAGATGCTCATATCCTTTATGATTTGCTGGCTGTAATATCTTCTGTGAAATATAATGTATCTACTTATCTAATTACAATGTTAAGTTAGATAGAATTAGGGAGAAATTCAGAATCCAGTTACAGGATTGGTGATAAGATTCCCTCTTAAGACTGGGAAACTTATAAATCATCATGATACGTAGCTTCTCAGGAGGTATCCTCAACAGAAGCTGACTTCACAGTGTGTAAGACTGGTATGTGGATGGTATTCTTGCTTTTATTTGTTTAAAAATCTTTTGTTAAATTATAAGTATTTATTTGCTAATGTCACTTCATGTAATGGGACAAGGCATATAGAAGGCCAAAGGAAACTATTGTTTTAGCTTAAAGAAAGGGTATCAGATTTGAGTAGATATAACTGATGTACCTCAAAAAAATAGATTGCACCTTGAATTCTTAAAGCCTTCGATTCATTTTCGTTATTAAAAACTTGTGACATTCTTGAAGGTTTGAAATTATTGCTATGATGCTTTTGCAGTGACTCCCTAGAACAATGCAAGAAATTTTGTTAAGAAA
The DNA here is from genome assembly GCA_032361765.1 of Panulirus inflatus. NCBI lineage: Eukaryota > Metazoa > Arthropoda > Malacostraca > Decapoda > Palinuridae > Panulirus > Panulirus inflatus. Next base: position 5,063 of record JAUUDY010515894.1, on the reverse strand, counting down.
AATAAGGCTTCTAGTAACTAACCCTGCTGTGAAAGTGGGAAAGAAAGTGAAAGATGGTTGAACTTGCATCAGAATAATATAAGGGAGGGTGAAGTAAGCAAGTTCTCTATTTACAGATAGAAACTGTCCATGAGGCAGAAACAACAGCAGATCCTTGTTTTAACTGTTGGAGGAGCCGTTACTCTTGATCGAGAAACAGTTGAACTTAGCATCAGTACAGTTGTCAGAAAATTTACTGATTTTGAGTAATTCACTGATGTACATTCAAAGTTACATTATGGTGAAAATACTCGTATAAGAACAAATGTTAATTTTTTCTTTGAAAAGCTCTCCATGTATTAAATCATTAGTTTGTAAGATAGCTTGGCTGATAGTGCATAGGAAGGTAAATGCTTGTGTCCTTGGCATGCCTTCAACACTGGTGTTTTTTGTTTTATGATTTGCTTTTTATGTAACCTAGTTTTTACCTGTGTGTCATTTAATCTGAACACACTTCCTGCAGGGGCTGGTGAATATTTGTAATTTTGTTCAAAATCTAATGATACAGAAGGTTTGAACTTTCCATGAAATGTGTTCACAGAATGACAATTGTGTTTACTCTGTGTTAAAGGAATGATTTGTTGCTAAATTTTTCCACATGAAGCATTGTGCTGGAGTTGGATATTTCTTAATACTGTTGTGTATGTGCTACAGTGCTATAAACATCTTTGAATGACTCGTAATGGATTTTGGATGGTTTGTCTAGAGCAGTTTTCCTTGCAGTTCCTACTTTGTAGTTTTTTGTAAATTGAATGTTAATACTGTTGGCTTAGTTAATTTGCAGCAAAACTAACCGCATCAATTGGGTTTGTCGGGAATAAAAGCTGTAGCAAAAGAGCTTGATCAGATAGGATAGAATGGGGAGGTTGGGACAAACTATAGCCCACCCCGTCTGAATTCCTTGAGTGGAGAATGTCGTCATTGATTGGGAAACTGCTTAATGCTCTATATTAATGTATAAAAAATTTATTCAGTGGTTCAGCAGGAATAGTTTATAGTTTGATTATGCCAGTTGTCATTTTCTTATGAATTGCAGATTGCTTCTCTGAACTGAGTTTGTCTTGATAGCATAGCCACAGCACATCAAAATTAATGCCTTTAAGGGTTGATGTGTGTCTCATGGATGTGCTTAAGTTTGATTTATGTTAGTACAATTAGATTGATTGTATAATCACAGCTCCTGATGTAGAGGCCTGTGAATATTTACTTTTGTGCAAGGTCTCCCAGTGATTTGGATAAAGCTTGTAAGTTACGTCCATTCATGGAATTTATACTCTAATGGTAGTGCAGTTTGTTTGTTAGATAATTGTAACTTTGCTGGACATGCCATGCTTCTTGTGTTTGCTCCAGTGCTGGAAAGGTTTCCGAGTGACATTTTCTTGGATAATATGCTGAATCATCCACAATATTGAAATATAATCCTTCCAGTAATAATCAGACTTGCACATACTTGTATATTTAATGTTGACAAATTGCTTGACAAACTTAACAAAAAGTTTATGGATGTATTTAATTTGCTTTAAAGTATAGTGTTAACACTGCCTTATGATTTGATTGTTAATATTTGGATGTTTTTATATTTAGATTTTTATTGTAGAGACTGTAGCATAAAGTTGCAGCAGGGCTTTTAAAAAGAGGCGGTAAAAGCATTGTTGTTACTAACAAATGACTTTGCAACTAAGCGTCCTTTATTGGTATTGATGGGCCATGTCTGCATGTTCAGTACAAATCTTCCATTGCTGAATCGATTGCGGGATTGGAATTTCATAGGATAAGTTGCAATAAGGCTTGTGATGGGTAAAAGTATAAGGAGCTACTAACCCAAAATTCAAATGTTTTCAAGCTTTACTTTTTCAAATTAGTTTTATGTGAATGCATTACGATGTTTAAATTTTGCTATAAATTTCAATTTCATTTAGTGGACTGGGATAGTACAAGCTGCAACAGGACTTGAAAGGGGTGAAACCTCTACCAGTGGCTGACCTGAAATAATTTTGCAAACAAGCTTACTTTGTTAGTAACGAGTTTCGTATAGATATGTTGAAACCTTTGCAGCGCCCTTTGCATATAAGATTTATGGAGTAGTGGAATTACTTCCACTATTTCTAAGATCTCGAATCACATACCAGCAGTAGTACCATGTAAGTTTAACATTGTTGAAAATATTTGCTATATTTTATGTTGGAATATCACTTTATACATGTGAAATGTATTCATTTTTAGATGTTTGGCATACTGTTGTAATAGGTGTGAAATTAATGGGTGAAATTTCTGAAATTTATCATTTGGTCAGCTGTATTAAACTCGAGCGAAATATCTAAACGTGTAGAATCAGTATAATCATTTTTCGAATAGTTTTCCCTGAAATTTTTGTAGAAAACACTTGCTGTACCATTGACATATAGTATTATTAAAATGTAATGCATATATGTTGCTGTTGTATCATGTAAACTTGGAGGAACCGTTGGCTTGCATTAATTATCCTATGTTCATTTAGAACTGGGTTGGTTAATTCAAGTTTTGGTCACTCTGTTGTAAACCTTATAATAAGGCTTACAAGGAGAGTGGGAAAGAGGGTGGGACTTTTCCTCCAAGTAAAATTTACCAAGCCCAACAGTCTGGATACTGGAGATGAAGACAGAAGTATAGCAGATAGTAACTGAAGGTTAGTGCTTGAAACTTTGTCCGGATATATGAACTGTCTAGTACCAAACATCTGATTAGGGTTTCCATAAAAGTTGTTCTTGTTGATAGTTAAGTTTTAATTAAAATATTTGACTTGTCAATAGTTAACTGCAATGCCTATTTAACGTAAGGGGATGTATTATGGTTTATTTTTTCATTGATTTCGAATGTTCTTACCTAAAGGGTATGTGGAGTTACACCGTCACCGATTATGGGATGTTACTGAGGACTTGAAGAACTGCATCAGTGAAAGTCGACTAGGAGTCTTCACCACAAGAGAATTGTCAGAAGTGACGAAATACCTGGCGCTTATTTCGTCTGTAAGGAGTCAGAGCGACATAGAAGTGCTTGAGACCGGGTTTATTTCTTGGGTATTTCATCGTGTTAGACGTCGTCCAAGTTGTTGAGGCTGGGTATCTTTCGGTCTTCTTTAAGGAGTCAGAGAGACATCTAAGTGCTTGAGACCAGATATTCCTCCATCTCAGTCCAGAAGCATGAGCGCTATCAAGTGCGTTCTAGGAGAAAAAGGTATGATCTAAGATGAATTTCAAACAAGACTTTTATTGTATTTTATATAAATGAATATTTGCTTTTATGTGATGCTTAATTCTATTATAGCTTAAATTTTTTTTACAGGGTGGTTGTCTTGCAGTCTAGTTGAATCAGGATACTTTTATGGTGGTTTTGGAAGCTTGCCTTTCTCTGAGGGTTGGAAGTGTTGGAAGCTTTTCCGGCTGTCATCCAAGTTAAAGTGAAGGTTGTGACTTGTGGTTACATACGGCACCGATGAAGACTTGTTTTTAGGTTCGCCGTAGAGGACCACAAGAGAGTGTTTGTAGTGGGAAGCCTTTTAAGTTATCGACACACAAGGTTCGCCGTAGAGGACCACAAGAGAGTGTTTGTAGTGGGAAGCCTTAGTTATCGACACAGCGTGTAGCATTTAACATGTTGAAGAGATAAGCAGAATTGATAGCATGAAAGGTGGGTTTGTTAAGTATACCTAAGTAGATTTACTGTGCTTGCTAATTGTTTAAATATATGGAAAGGTTTACTGAGAAAGTAAAGATACCCTTTAGGGATTGGAAATTGTAATTTGAAGGACATTTTAAGTTCATTTTATACCCATATTCCCTCATGTCTCTGTTTCAGAAGTGTTTGGTTGCGTTAGAATCGCTCAAAGGGAGATGAGGACACCGTGAATGGATGTAATATGCTGCTGTGTTTACCTGACCGTGCTACTTAGGACAGCTTTTCTACACTTGATCGTCGTCGTCTTTATTATTTAAAGGATTTGTAGACTTGATTTCTTTGTTAATGATTACGGTTGGTGTTGGTTAACTGCGTTTAGGAACTGGAATCATGACTTAGAATGTTTTTGGAAATTTCTTCTTTGTTATTGTATTTTTTTTTTTTTTGTATTCGTGAATCTTGTAATGTAGATTTTGAAATTGAATAGCTTACGGAAAAAAAAAAGGGCCAGTCTTAGGAACAATACTTGAGAGTAGCATTACAAAACTTGTTCCTATCTCATGAAGGCCCGAGACCGTGTTTCTCATCGTTCTGCATGTCCTCCACTTCCTATATCTTTAATATCCGTCATGCCATCAATTGAGAAGAAAGAAACGTTGATCAATGTTGCCTTCTCTTGGAAATTTTTTTTTTTTTTTTTTTTATTTAGCTGCAGGCTTTAAAATGAAGTAAATGAAAAGCAAATTTTACCTCGATTGGGAAATTTTGAAGCCGGTCGTATTCTCCATACCTACAAAATTTGATAAAAGTGCCTTGCCAAAAATATGGGAAATATGAAACGAGATAGTTATTTTGGTCAAGCAGGAAAACTGAGAATGCATATTATTTCTTATGAACGATGCAACAAACTGAAGAATGCTTAAAATTTAAATCTTGATCGTTTTCTACTGACATCTGTGAAATAGAAATGCTGTTAAAATGGAAATGAATATTCTCCCGTCAATATGGGCTATGTCTTGAAACCAATACAGATAAGTGACGAGTCCACCATTTGAGAAGGAAAAAGGTAAATTTCCGCTGGATGAAAATTTGCAACATAATATGCTTATGTAATTGCTGCATGAATGAAAAAGATACTAATAATGTGGTCTCTACTGAAGAAAACCAATTTGCTATAGATGAAAGATATGCTGAAGTATGTAATTGCTGGATGTATAACGGAGATGCTGATTACTTCGTCTCTACTGAGGAAAACCATCAATTTGCTATACATACTTTGGTATAAATGAAATAGTTGATAAATCCTACAGAAACTTACCGAGTACGGTAACTAAGAACGGGTACACAAATTACTAATACTACCTATCGAT